>UCOJ01000088.1:0-223830 GCA_900474305.1 Cecidostiba fungosa | reverse complement strand
ATATATATATATATATATATATAATTATTAATAAAAAAGTTTCGTCGCCGGCGTGTCAGAAATTCGCTCCCCCCCATTTTTACATAGCTCCACCCATTTTTTCTCTCCAACACGTGGCTCCCCCCATTTTAACCCTTCATCAAGTGGGTTCCCCCCCACGCGATTTCTCCCTGATCCGGATCCCCTCCACGTGACTTCAGCTCCCCCCACGTTATTTACATTTTTTTGGCTCCCCCCATTTTGGCTACACTCATTTTTGACACCCCCCATTTTGGCTCCCCCATTTCGCCCCCTCCACTTCGGCTTCCCCTCACTTAACACCTTTAGTCTATTTTTATTCACTAAATTGTGCTCAATTGTATACCTTTTCAAGCAATCCCTCAACTTAGATTAATATTAGATTATATACTCATTACAATAGACCATTAACAATAAATAGTATATTATACACCAAGGGGGAGAAGGAGGCTTTTTGCTCCCGCGTGTGAGTTTGCAGTGTGAGGCGAAAGCGAGCTTCCTCCCCCATGGAGTATACCATACTTTTTCCCACACATGTCTGATTTTCGCTTTTTTTGGACTTAAAACTAGGGACTAATTGTCGTCGTTTTGCGACTCGACACAACGGACTTTCAGGAAATACATAAATTTATATTATAATACGTCAGGACCGGTTCAGGCCGTAGCTCAGGTCCCCATAACCCACTAGTAGTACTTACGGTGACGCCATCTATGTGAGAATAAGAAAACTCACCAGATTTAAAAAGATTAAAGCAATGTCAAAGAAGCGAGAGTTAAAACTCTTTTTCTTACTATACTGGACTATTAATACTTATACGATTAAAAGCTAAAACATCGTCACTAAATGACAATGCTATATTCCGACAGCTGGTACCTTAGCCGAATCGCGAGCAAACACGAAAATCGCTCCAATATTTGCGCACGTCCAGGGCGATAAACCTCCGAAAACGAAGACAAGCGTAAATAGCGCACGATTCGGCAGACTAAACCTATATCGCGCGGAAGATAATCGCGCGCCCAGTAAATCATCCGGCAAATTCCTCGAATACAAATACCAAAGTCAATACCGCGCACGCGGTGCACTTGACCTCTCCTCCCATAGTACTGCAGTGCAGCTCCCACGCGATTCTCTCGCTTCCTTTCCCTCTCTTTGTTTACCTAATGCTGAACCTGCCGCAGCATCTCTAGTCTCTTTTGTCGTCGTCGAGTCATTCAAATTTTCGTTTTCTCCTTCGTTCACGATCCATTCTTATAATACACATACACACATACGTGAACCAACTAAACTTTCGGCACACGACGAGGATTATTCCCATAGCCGCGGACAAAGGAGTGAGAAGGTTAATTCCCGGCCAAAAAAAAAGCGCGAAAACCTTTCATGGTATATAATATGAGCGACGACGGTATTTACACACACACGTGTATAGCTCGAGAGAGAGAGAGAGAAAGATGACTTTCTCCTCCTCTTGTCGGCGCGAGCGGGATTAAAATCGAGAGTCAGCGGCTTTTCGCTTCTGTGGTGTACATAGCGCGCACTTTGCATATACCCGAGAGCGCAATGACGCGGACGATTGAACGCGCAGCTGCAGTGGGTCGAGAGCGCCGCGGCATGATAATCGAAAGAATGCGCATTTACCAGAGGAGGAGTCGATTATCGCGAGGAAGGAAATGCGATATACCACCACACACAACTTGTTGTTGCCAGTCATTTTTCGAGGCTGAGAGAGGAAGTGCGCTTTTGACTTTTTTTTCCTATGCTAATTTCGCGAGAGTATTATATTGGAGAGAGCGATATTGAAATTTGATTCATCAGTTCGTATATATAAGTCGAACTGATAGAAATGAATCAATGTTTCCAAATTTACAACTCCAGTGCAACAACCATAGTCCGTGTCTATTCAAGGCCATCACAGAAGATGCAACTGGTCATAACCCCCGCCGAACGACCATAATCCCCGATCGCAGCGGTGCATCCGGGATGCCATACGCCGCATTCGAGTCTAGCCGGGGAACACACACGCGGACGAGAGAAAAAAAAAAGAATTCCGCGGCGCAGAGAGAATCGCAAACGTCGCGCTGAACCAATAAAAACGTCCACGGTAGGAGCTACTCGTAACAGCCCCCTGTGTGCGCGCGTGTGTGTATGTATGTAGCACGTGTATACGTCTGGAGCTTCTGTTCTTCTCCACAGTCTCCGAGTCGTGCCGAGAGAAAGAGACTCTTCTCTTCTTCGTAGAATATTATTCTCTCTTCTTCTTTGTACCCACCCACGTCGCCCGGGGAGAGTAGTTTTTCATTTCGCGCGCTCGCGCGATTCCGTTTAAAACGAGGAGGTCCTTCACTTCCGAGCAATATTCCATCTTATATAGAGCGTAGACGCTATATTATATGCTTCTTTCGAGAGCAAAAGTGCCGCGGCACGATGACGCGCTGATGCCATGCCGCGCGCCGACGATATTGTAATGAAAAGTGTATCGCGCGAGAGCGAGACTCTCGCGGTGTGTTGGAGAGTATGTTAATTTCGATGTCGTCGTCGTGCGCGTCGGGATGAAAGTTCGATTATATGGCGGCGGAGAATTTTTCGCTCAGCATCGTTTGACTATGCGGTGGGAAAATATTCGGTGTAGATATACTGCGGAGCGTCACTAGTTTATAATTTATATCGTAATAATTTTTATTCACGTTATCACCCCATTGGATTTCAATGCTCTCGTTTCGTTCTCGATGTTCGTTAAAAAATCCCATCTCTTCAAAGACATCATCGTGTCCCGCATATATAAACTTCCGCGAGCTATAAAAAATCCATATATACCGATCTTTTTAGCGTCTTTCTCTCTCTCGTGCCGAACCTCATTGTCATTTGAAGCTGGAAGCCACAGCTCTTACAATGTGTTCCTGGAGACCGCACAACGCTCCTGTCGCGCTGTCGCCACGCGGGACGATCGTAAAGTTCGGATGTGCACGCGAAGGAAAAGTGAAATTGCGAGTCGTTGGGGTATTTTTTCTGAGAGCGTCGTTGCGGCCGAGCGCACGCGTATGCGGTTGCCAGATGGAGAAGAGGATCTTTTGGATTTTTACGGTTTGAATTATTGAGTGCTTGGTGGAGCAGCTGTATATATGGTGCGCTTTTGCAAGAGTGAATATTTTTTATACGCATGAGATTGTGAGGATGTCGTTTGTGCATTTCGTGTATTTTTTTTTTTTTTTTTTTTTTTAATAAATTGTATATGCGTGAGTATGGCACACGCCTGTAATCATCATAACATTCATAACTCGTTATTTAGAAAACTTGTAATGTGTGTTCACGATATAGTATCAATATAAGTCATTCAGGCAGTTACAGCATGAGCAGCTCAAGCATCAGCAGGCCAAACGAGGCAATTTTGACATAGGTGATGGCATACCGCTATATATACATTCTGCGCGCAGATTATTATGAGGGAAATGGAAAAGTGTCTATGCGCCATCTATCTTTGCTAGCCAGAGATTAAAGAGGCAAAAAGTTCAAGCGGTGGGGGAAAGGCCAGTCAAAAACTGTTTATATTACGAGCTTGGCGCTACTACGGTAATATTTTTTTGTATAAGTATAAGATTTGAATTAATATGAATTATTTACACTACATTTTTATCTTTCCACGGATTTACATTTTTGTACAAAGGTATCACACGTCGCATAATTTCAACATATAATACGACCCCCTTCCAAAAAATCATATACTTATATCAGTCTAACCTTCAGATAAACATGACATTCGCCAAGCGGTCTTTCCCACACACTCCATTTCACAAAAATTCATAATCCCGCACCCATCAGAGAAAAAAAATGCACGAAATAGATACTTCTCTGCCTGCAAACCCCTTCCCCTAAAAGATAAGCCAAATCTAAACTCCCCCATTAAAACAAAGCGCTCGAAAACGGCAGCCCAACCGTGTATAGCCGCAACTCCATCACGCCGCGTGTGCCTTTTAATAAAGAACTCTCGTGGTTTCCCAACGACTCACTCTTTCTTTCTCTCTCGATTCGAACAAGGCATATAATATAACGAAATACTAGGGACCAAGAGACACACCAACACACGCGCCGAGATTTCCAATGTCTTATCGCGGCTTGTCGCGCGTACAAAAGACCCGCGCGACAAGCGGCAACAATATGAAGTCGCCGCCGCCGTTGTGGCGCAGTCCTCGTGTAATGCAGATAGAGCGCGAATAATTAAGCGCGAGAGTGTATATACCGGGGGTTTATATACTACCTGGTAGCGCGCGACGATTGTGTTTGCTGTCATTGTGAGGCTAATTTCCCGGTCGGACAATGGGAGAGAGAGAGAGGGAATTTGTTTTTGAATTAGCTTTTTGGAATTTTTATCCGACTTGGAGAATATAAGAGTCTGCAAACTGACTGATAAAGATTGCTGTGTTTATGGGGTTGAGGAATGATATCGTTGAGAGCTGTTCTTTCATACGAGTTTACAATGTATATGAGAAGGTATACCGTAATGAAATGTTTAGATGAACATGATACGTGTTCAATTCAGGATCAATTCCAGCATAGACGGGGTTCAAAGGCTTCCTTGAAGAAAAAAAATCCAAATAACTCCAGCACATATCCTCCCGGCGGCGGCACTGAATCCAGCAACGAAAGAGAAAGAGCTTGCGTAGAAAAGGCAAGTCAGCCGCGTTCACGCAGCGCTATTTGTCATCGTGAGATTTTATACTATACGCTTTTCGCCTTCTGATTTTAGCAGATAGCGCCACACATATACACACACACAGACAATCCATGTGAGCTTAGAGCCGCATATATGCGTGCGCGCGCTTCTCATTCTCATTCTTGTATGTGTATATATATACCGCCGCGCTTACCCGCGAGTATTTTATTAGTCGGCGCGGGCACGGTAAAAGTGGATTGTTCGGTATTCAAATGGAATTGGATTTTTAGCGGCTCGTCGCCGGTGCGCGCAAAACAGAGGGATCGCCGCCGGGGTTTGTTTTGCCAGTGGAAAGAGAGAGAGAGAGAGTATAGGATTCGTTCTTTTGCAGCGCGAGATGTCGGCTGAATTTATGCGGGATATTGTGTGCGAGGCGCTTTGACGTGACTTTGGGGGGCTTATTCGCAGACACGTGGGAGATTCAGCGGGATGATTTTTTCCTTTTGCTCTCTCTCTCTCTACAGGATTGTGTTTTCGTTTTTCCACGTGGGAATGAACAATTATCGGACGATCTCTCGAGGGACGCTGAAAGTTGGACCTGTTGTTGCTGCTGCTGCTGCTGCGGTTATATGTGTCTGTGTGTAGGACTTTCGTTGCAGTCGGTGTGTATTATGGGATGCTGCACTTTCTAGTTATGCTTTATGATGGATTGAAGCCGCCGCGAGAGAGGCCGATCTGTGTGCTATTCAGTGGCAGCAGTAGTGGCTGGGCTCTCGCTCATTCATGAGCTGTGTTTAGCTCTTGTTTTTGCTGACGTATACAAGAGCGTACAGACGAGTCATTACTACTGGCTTATATTCGTTTTATTAATTTCCCTCGACCACGTTTTGTTTGCAATCAATTAGCGAATCTTGTAATGATTTCTGGAAATGCGTACAAGTTGTTCTTGTTGAAATTCATCTTATCCGAGAGGCACACTACCGCAAGATGTATATATATACTCAGAGAAAAATAAAAGCTCTCGGAATATCGTTAATTCACTTAGGCATCAGTAGCTGATAAAGCTCCGCGCCGCGCAGATTCATTCAAGTTTTTGTCCGAATAAATCAGGTTTATCGCTATTTCCCGCGGCAAAGTGCTCACACAGCCTTTATTCCTCTCTTTGTTTATTCGCGACTGGCGCCTCCAAGGAAGAAGATGCAGCAGCAGTAACAGAGGAAGAAGAAACAGAAGAATGAGAAGAAGAGGAATCGCGCGAGCTTGCAAGAATATAAGGCGGAAGAGTTTCCTCGGCTCCTCGCGGCGGTCTTTCTCTCGTAACGGAACCCTAATAAAGGTAAACGTGCGTGGAAGGGACTGGGATCCTAACGATTTCTCAAGCCTAAGGGGGGGGGGAGTGCAGCTCGTTTGCGGTAAAGGGACTAAAGATCGGCTAAAGCTTCAGGGAGATAAGGATCCGAGAGGAGCTTTTTTGGTGGGATATCATGCTCGTGAATGGGTTTTAAGGGTGATTAGAAAAATCTTTGATGAATGATTTTCCAAGTAGAAAAACATTCTCACCAAGTAATGAATTGCTTCGCTAGCAAGATTTTCTACTATATAATATAATAACCATCAGTCCACGTCTCACTTTCATCAAATCTCGAATCCAAGCGAAATCCAACGCAAACACGCTCGGAAAATTCTCTCAGCTCCAAGACGACGACGACGACGACGACGAGGACACACACGAGACAAGCTCGGCGAGACCGCCGAGAGCTCAATCATTAATCTACTTAAAAGCCTTTCTCTCCTCGCTTTTCCATTTCTTCATCTCGCTGCTCTAATACTCCTTCCAGAGCCCGGAAATCAAGTTTTATATATGTGTATACAAAACCGAGGAGAGAACTGCTGCAGCGACATCTGGCTTATCTGGAAAGTCACCTATAGAGAGAAAGAGAGAGATAAGGGCGGATTAATAAAACATCGACGCGCAGCTATGCGCTACTTGTCCGGTTCAGCGAATATGCGCGTGGCCAGTGGTGCATGCATATACACGCTGCAGCAGACGCGTCGCACAGGCTGCACTCTCGAGACTAAGCCGAGTAGAGCGAGAGGTTTTATCTATAGATAGCCCAGAAATAACCTGCTTTTTGCGAGAGAGAGAGAGGCTGTCTTTGATTTTATTTATGAGTAAAACGAGAGCGTATGGCTTGTATTTATGAGCTTTGCAGGGCTTTTTTGTATCGGCGCAGTTCGAAGGTTTTTTTATGGGGTGGGGAGGGTGCTTGCGGTAAAAAGTTCGTTTCGCAAGCAGTGTATGTACATCAATAGACTGTGAGTGTACAAGTAAGCGTTTTTTTTAGAGGTGTAGTTTTAATTATTGTAGAGCAAACGCGAAGAAAACGATTTTGAAAATACAAGTGATGTCCCTCTTCATTAAATACGTATGTGCATATAGGGGCCTCAGTAAACGACTGCACGAATACTCTGATAAGTCTTGAAATCATCAATGAAAGAAGTATGACAACCCTTTTGCCATCAGAAATCAGATAAATAACAAAACCACACAAAAACACAGACCGGAATAACCGTCTAAAATTCCAAAGTCAAAGTCAGCTCTCACAGTAGCAGCAACAGCAGCCACAAACTACATGATCCATAATTTATCTCGACGAAACATCCCACTCCGTGTGGTGTCCTGCTTGCACACACGTTTCCCCCGCGCGCGGCGGGAAACGCGCAAAAAAGAAGAAGCCGTCGGGATCCCCCTTCGTGCTCGCAGTTTCGATTTCTAGAACGAGCGAGAAACACGGGATAAAAGCAGCATCGCTACCAGCCATTGTCCGAGAACAACAAACGGCGGCGGCGGCGGCGGCGCGTGCGACAACAACGGCGCTGCTGCTGCTGCTACAGCTAGATATACAACAGAAGAAAACGAGAGATAGAAGCAAGAGTGGCCTCGCGCACGCGAAAGCGATGCTCCCATGCCCGCAATTATATGTATACGTACACAGGCTTATATATATATAAACGTGTACATATATATATATAGCGCTGTGTGTGTCGTCGCGAGCTGTAAGCTGCAGTAGCGGTAGTGTGTGCCAGGACCGATTTCCTCGTCGCTCATTTCCATAGGCGCGGAAGGAGGGAGAGACCCGTTAAAAGCTATCCTCTCGTATCGTGCGCGCGCGGACAAGGCAAAAACAGCCCCATGAGAAAATACACCCACACAAGCGCGTGCACAGTGCGCCGTTGTGTCGCTCTTTCTCTCTGGCTTTGTTTTCGCTTTCTTTTCTCTCGCGCTGCTTCCAGCTTGATGCTACAGTTATGATTGCTTTCTTCGCGAGCCTTTTTTGGGGGGACCTTTTGTCTTTGTGGATTTTTTCGTAAATTGAGCGTATACTCGTCTGCGCGACTGTGTTGATGCTACTTTTACGAAACTGCGTGTACTTCTGCTGGAGAAATATATATATGAGAGGGTAAGCTATGTAAACGTATTGTCATTTAAAAAGTAAATTTTAGTGCAGCATTGCGTGTGAAAATATAGTGATGCAGAAAATCCAAGTATATAGTCTTCCGCACACAAGTCTTTGATGAAAAGGGACACTCTACTTCAACCGATCTACCATATACGCGACGAAATGGCCCACGGCTGATTTTCTCCCCGAGCAAAGCCAAGGCCATATACCGGCCGAGCGAATGAGCGCCTTTGATTAATGGCGTAACGGACGACAATCGCCGTAACTTCGAGACTTTTTTCAGCGCTGCCTTCTTTTTCATTTTTTCTCCGTTCGCTCTGTGCATCTGCTTTACGAGCCAAAACTATCGGTATTTTACCTACCGCTTATCGAGTTAACCGTTAAAGGGCTGATGCTGCTCTGTGTCGTCCTGAGAACCGAGAGAGTTTTCAGTGATTTAGAGCTCGTGGTTTATGGGATGAACGGTTAAAATTGAGAAAATTATATTTGCACTTGAATTTTCTTTTATGAACTGCTTCCGCGATATAGTACGATTAGTTACTTATTGGCAAATGTATATCATATTCGATTGAAAAGTACTTTTCCTAACATTAATAGAAATTCAAACATTTCAAAACCAATTACTGCTCAGTGAGGTCTGTAAAACTGAAACTATATGCTCACTTTTGCTTAAAAAGCAAATAATCTGGCTGAAACTTTAGGAGGTAGTAGGTCTTGGCAACACCTTCAAGTGCTTGGAGTCCATTTTTGTGCGATTATTAGAAACAGAGATATGGTCGATGAAGGTTGGAGAAAAGAGTATGATGCGCATAACTGTATCGAATATTTATTATTTTATTCCATACGATGTTTAAGGGGTGGTCTTTTGAAATCTTATTTCTTCTACACGAGTCTGCATTTAGCAGAATGTGGATATCGATTTTGGCTCTTTCATTATCCGAAGCTTGAGATACTTGGGATACAGTGGTTACCGCACAAACTCCATAAGCCCAGCCCGACGTTTCAACATCCAGATTAGCCCGCTCGGATACACTTTCAGCCGCACATTATGCTCTCGACTATGGAATTCCTCATGACTGAGCATAATAACGCCGAGCTTATGCATACGAGCTTGTTTCGAGGCTTAAGAGTCATTATTACTTCTTTTTGAATGCACCAAAAACCAGATTGGACGCTAAAAATTTCAATAGCTTCTTAATTCGCGATCGTTTGTTAGATACATAACAACCACAACATCCCAAATCCAATTACGAAATCAAACCAATCAGTCTCTCATCCCATTTACAAAACAATCCCAGAAAACCTTCTACAACTATCTATACTATACCCATCGTGTCTCTATCTTCAGACAAGACCTCAACCATCACCGCGTTACAGGAAATTACGAGCACGACCGTATATATATTCGAGTATACTGATGGAGTATATACAAGGCCATTTTGCAGCGTGAGCTGACTGCTCTAGTCGTCGAGAAAATGTCGCGAGCTCGTGACGAAAGATGCAGCCCGGCGACTCGGACTGATATTTCCCTCGTGGGATTTGGGTCATACGCGCTGTGCGCGCGCGTGGGTGTGAGCGTCCTACGAGCTGGAAAAATATCGCACGGCGTATGTACGTGCGCCCTTTGTCATAATCGCGTACACAGCCTCGAGAGAGAGATTGTTATTGTGTATGAAGTATTACACTGCACGGGGTTGAGTGTGTGTCTGTGTATAAGAGAGAGAACTTGTCGATCGTTGACGAGGGAACGTTGGATATATATGAGGTCGACTGTGGTGTACGTCGAGACTGTGATCTACTTGCCGCGGCCTCGGGAAACGCTTTCGCTCGCCGAAGAGGAAGATGTATCTCGCCAAGCGAGAAGATTTAGTCTTTGAGACTTTTTTTTTACGTTTTGCAGG
The DNA here is from genome assembly GCA_900474305.1 of Cecidostiba fungosa. Lineage (NCBI taxonomy): Eukaryota > Metazoa > Arthropoda > Insecta > Hymenoptera > Pteromalidae > Cecidostiba > Cecidostiba fungosa. The sequence goes on along the minus strand of UCOJ01000088.1, from coordinate 213,804 downwards.
GCTCTACTCGCAGGGATGACCTTATATAGAATATTAAATATCACTAGAAACTTATGAAAGCTGCCGTCGACTACTCTAATATAACTTTGTATTACGATGCATATTATAGATCTGTAAATTCAGTTAACCTCGTAAGCATGTCCGTATAACTGAAACCGTTTAGCTAATGCACATCAGGCGTGCCGGCAGGTACCGTTCGGAAAAAGTTAATAACTGCCTCTAGTTTTCCAGCACGATATAATCTAAAATAATTATCCCGATATTTAATATAATGCACGAGTAATTTATAGAGGCGTCAGGAGCCATTAGGATTATAAGCGACGTAATAAAGTTGGATCACCTGTCCAACCGTGTGTTTAACCCGCGCCATTTATGTAATTCCCTGCCATAAATACACGCCGAGCGTCATAATCTTAAAGCTCTGTACGAGTGACAATGACCGCGAGCACGCGATCCTCGCGTAAAAGATCCTATTGTCAGCTAAATTCGGTGGTTTATATGTACCTCTGTATTTTGTTTACGAGGTTTGGTGTTTTTAAAGCTTTTTTGCCTTTCTGAGGGGTCGGTAGATTTTTTTTCTCATTGTAGCGTATTTCTGGAGCGTTTGAAATAATTTTAGCAAGTTTAGAGTACTTACGGAATTGCAGTCAATACATGGAACAAATTGTAATGGGACCAGAATTTCATTACTCACCTGAAACACAAAACAAAAACAAATCAAGAAATATTATTGACAAATGGTAAATGGTATATGAAGTAAAATTCATTCAGCAATTCAAAGCCCACATTCAACTGGCCAACAACAAAACAACCCATCCCGTTGATCCTTGCTCGTATACACACTTCCACGTGACAGCACAGGACACCGTTCCACGTCCTTCCTTCTCTCGGTGCAAATGACTGTCAGCCATCGACTGACTCAACAGCAGCGCAGTTATGCGTCGCGACCGCCTGGAACTAATAACGAGGGAAGCGACAGAGACAATCGCGTCTATGCGGTTCCGGTGCACATAGCTGCACTCGGGGCGTCCACAGGTCGTCTCACTGTGTATAGCCACGGCGATTAATACGGGACAGTCGCGAGCGAAGGGACAGGAGAACGGTCACGTTCCTCTACAGCCGGTGCTGGTCCCTTGTAACGGAGGGAGAGTATATATAGCGGAGAGAGAGAGAGAGAGCCGTTGCAGTGCCACCATGACCCAGTGAGAGGACTGATGAGGGAAGGATTGGGTTTTTATTTGGCTAAGTGGAGGAGAGACTATAAGATCGTGGAGATTTATTTATTGGTTTGTGGTAAGGGGGTTTGAAACAAAAAATTACTGAATATGCGTAAGGAATATCGATTCTGCAGTTAGCAACAGTCTCTGCACTGAATATTGAAGGAAGGTCGATTCAGAAATAGATGTTGGTATAAATAGATGTTGCAGTTACTTTTTTCCACCGAGAAGTATTTTTAATAAAGTCTCTTATTGCTACAGTATCTATATAATAAATTCATTGAATAAATTAATTATAACTAACAAATCGTGTCCTTTACCGATGGCTAGCTAATACAATGTAACGAAAATCGAATGTCTGCTATTTATATCTATTTTAACCATTGGCTAGCTTTAAAATTACGCTAAATTTGAAATCATCAGTATTACATAAATGTTATTACATTTTTATTTGATAATAGTTCAAACAATTATCTTGAAATTACTTTGAAAAATCTAAGCTCAAAATTAGCACCTAGTAGAGTAAAGTATCTGTCTAAGAGGAATTACCATTAACAAAATCGACAGTATCGCACATATATTAAAAGTAACACCTTATATAAGCCTGATCGTAAAGTCAAGAACAAAACAATAAATATCGACTACACGAAAGCGGAATTCCAGCGACGTACATCATCCTTAAAATGCCAAGATTGCTCATAAAAGATCAAAAATTTACGATAAGCGCCCTCGTCTCTCTGTGCACATGATGCGTTTTGTGCGAGAAGAGGAATCGATGACGCGGTATTTGTTGCACTTTCTAAAGGAATTTAAACACCTTTTCGTTTTAATGGAGACGAGCGGAAGAACGAGCCTGAGAAGAAGAAAGTTTAATGCTTCCTTAGTTGCAATTTGTACAAAATAGCCATTTCTAATGAAACGCTTCAAACTCCCAGACAAGATCATTTTTTTCTCGCGACCTTGTAAAATATCCCCCGCGCGTACGGATATTTTCAATGACTTTCTAATTTTCACGCTGTGAGAATGTCATAAGATCTCCGTAATCTTGTAATTCTCGCCATAAACGTCCGAACCTACTCGCCTGTAAAATTGTACCGACGTAAAGGAAAGTCTCTGTTGGGCATTGAAAATAGAAAAATCCACAACAAAGTTGGATAAATTCTCGAAAATCGTAACTAGAACCAAAAATAAAATCACGAGACAATCCCATAATAGATCAGCAGCTCGTGCGTAATCACTCACCGTATAACAAACCCCTATGGCCAAGAATGACCGATGCATATCGTCGGCGCGAATAATTGGTAATCGATCCGGCGCGTGAACTGCAGACGGATGTCGGACACGACAGCGAGAGATACGACCTTCGGCCGAGTTTTACGAGGAGCGTAATATACATACACACACATACACACGGTGCCGCGGAAAAACGCTCGATATTCGTGCCAAAGATAGTCCTGCAGCTGACCGACTATCAGAGCTCGGAGATACTGCTCGAGATAAGACTCTGACCGCGGAGAGGCCACGCCACGAGCGGTATTCGCTCTTTATCTGTGGCGGCTCGTTTGTATGGGGCTATTGGACGGAAAAATTTACGGTAGGCGAGGGTTGAAATTTATGTATTTCGCGTGATTTGTTGTTTTAAATGTATACAGTACGACTCTCAGCTCGGCAATGGAGAAAGTGTTGTGCATTGTTTAAGTAGTAAAAACCGAGCATCGCAAGACGCGTATAAAGCTTTCTAATTATAAAGTCGAGCTTGTGTAGTAAAAAACAAACAAACAAAATTGTCCGGTGATATTTAAATGCATTTCCTCAAAAATCGTATACACCGCCAAAAAATCCAGCGTCGCGCCAGGAAACATCTTACCCGTGCGGCAACATACGTAAACTGTCGAACGATTACAGCTTACATCGTCCAAAACAGCAGTAAAAGTCAATCTCACTTTCCGGGTTTCCCCGGCAAAGATATCCAACAATGTCTCCCCCTCGATTTATAATACCCAAAAGCGACGTTCTCTCGCTGAGTCTCATATACACATATAATACTCTCAGCATCACATACTCCCATGCGCGACTTTTGCTTTATTCGTCCTTTCGCGTTCCGACTCAGAAGTTACGACTCGACTCGATTCGCGTGCATATATCGATTTTCACACACGTGTATATAGCGAAAAACACGCGTGTAATATACCCGAGGAAGGGAGCAGCAGCTCTTTCTCTTTTGCGCGGGTACATTATATGTATATATATGGTATATCGAGATTTATGCGCGCCATCATTCAAATTTCAAGACTTCGATGGGTTGGAGATAACGTCGCGCGATATACACCGCAGAGAAGAATCGCAGTCGCGATGAAAACAAGCGAGAGTAACAACAAATGAAAGGCTGGTTTACACGTGCGGCGATGATGATGATGATATCAGCTGCGAAAAAGCTAATAATTCCGTCGATTTTATGGAGGAAAAATGGAAATAAACGATCGTCGGACTTTCGCGTTCTGTGGCGCCGCAGACTGAAAGAACGGTGTCTATATAAGCTCTCAGATGCGATCAGAGTGCGCGTTGTACACGATGTATGGCCAGATCGGAATCGCAGAGAAGTAACGAGAACGGTTTTGCGAATACGTGTGTTTCTTTCGGAGAATCGGGATCATTGTCCGTTTGATAGCTCGATGTGTTTTATACACAGCAGTAGAGACGTTGTTGCCAAATGCGCAGTCCGTTCTTAGGCTGCTAATAGAATTTCTACGTTTTTTATACATTCCAAAATCATTTCGCTATAGCTGTGGAGACTAGAGAGTCGAATCGTTGAAGTGGTGAGGGTAAGGCCAGTCCAAAACTGTTTTGTTTTATGGCTAATATACGACTGATTTCGCATGCTGGCACACCGCTAACGTGGCGGATCTTTTTCCTCTGTGCAGTATATATATACATGACGAAACTCAGAGTCGTGGCGCCTCTGCGATAACGATAATGACAATAACGGCGGATCATGATGCTCGTGATGATTATGATCGCAGCAGCAGCAGACGGACAGACACACAGAAGAAGATACCCATCCGTGCCGGGAGAGAGACGAACAATCGACAGATGTAACCGTTACCACCAAGAGTCGGAGCTTCGATGACGCGAGTCATTAATTACCGGAAACGTGACCCGAGAGCGTATATCTCTCCCGCTCCCCGCGATCACGATCATCACGGAGGAGGAGCAGAACGACGACGACGACGACGACGTCCTCGTACCCTGGAGCCCAGGCTCCATCACTTTCTCCCGCGCGCAGCAGATCTCGATTCCGTGTGAGACACTCGTCGTGTGTCTCGAACTATTTATGCGCGTCCTTCTCTCTCTCCTCTTTGTCTGACTGACTGCCTGAATGCGATTTCGACGGGGTAAAAATGGAGTGACGAGTTTTTGATGTACATACTTTGGAACAATAGCTCTTTTACGCAGCGGGTGACATTTTTTTCGAGGTGACTTTATAATTCACGTATGGTGTGCGCCGGAGAGGCGAAAGTCGAGAAATTTTTTTTTCCATCCGATTTTCTTTCTAACGAAGGTTATGTATTATTAGTTGCGCAACGAATCGACACGTCGCTCGTATGCTGTCGTTGACGAAATTGAAATAAATTGCTCGTTAAATTATTGGAGGTAGAACTACCAAACGAGTGTGTGATGCAAATTTATGCAATGTCAAACGCAATTACCTTAATGAACTATTTACTTATATTTACCTACAGCTATATATGTAATATTACGATCTGACGCAACGCCATATACATGCATTTCTTCTTCCAAGCGGGGTAAACAGCACGCACACGTATATATTCTGGATTCGAAATTATAATAACCGTAAATACACAACCCGGACTGACATAATTGTACTACTTATTTCGTTTTAATTACCTACAATCTGCCTCAACGCGAATGATTTATTCGCGCGCGCACCTCATCTCGCCGATGTAGATTACGTAAGCTCTGTGCGCATTCCCCCGAGAGACGAGCCAGTGAAATATACGCCATCACGACTCAATCTCTCGACTGGCGGCTTCTTTTAAAGAATTTAAAATCCACATCACAATTAATTTAATATTACTCGCAGTGTACGCGCGCACGCCTGGGAACAAATGTCGGACGATTCCTCTAACTCGCAATCCCATTCTAATGGTGCCTTGTGTGTGTGTGAAATTTTCTCGATGTGTATACACATCCGCGAGAAAGAGAGAGAGAGGGAGAGGAAGGCATTACGCGGGAGACCCCCTCGACTCCTCTTGATTTATCGATCTTTGATTTATTGCTGTCTCTCTATTCTCTCTCGGCGAGCATTGATTGCAAGAAGAGAGTCAAGAGACAGCGTCACCCTATGCGATATACCTATATCTCCCCTCTTTTCCTCGAGCTGTGTGGAAGAGGAACGGACTCTCGGGTGCCGGAAGAGGCTTTACAATTCATTTACATCTTGATCGGTTCCTGAATTGGATTCTTTTTTCCGCTTCCTCTGCTACACTAGCTTCTATAATCCAGCGAGCATATGACGGGTGTAGCTATGGTGATATAAATCAGCGGAAACTTTTTGGGGGAATGTACACGACGACGCAACGTTCGCTTTGACAAATGTCGGATGTCAGTAGTTTTGAATATTCTTTTTTTTTCCCAAAAAGAAAGAAAAGTTTGTAACGCATAATTCGCTAACGATCTCAAGCGTCTCTCGACCATTATATACAAAACTTCCGCTCACCGAGAGTCAAATCCATCAAGCGCACGGCAATGTTTATCATTAAGACCGCGAGATAAGGCGCGTGCGAATTTTCCTCCTACTCGCTTTTTTCGACTCGAATTTTTACCTCGACCGTCAAGTAGTATACACATATACACACTCGCCGGCGACTCTCGGTCACCAGCAAACAGCTGAGAACCCGTCACTTTCTCTGGGCGCACGTCGAGAGCAGATCCTTGTCTTCGCGGGTATACCGGCGCGCATGAACCCTTTCTCGTGTCTCTTTTTCTTGCGCTCCATAATACCTCTGCGAGACTCTGGGAGAAGGAGCTTTGTGTTGGAAGAGCGTTTTGGTGCTAATAGGGGGTGAATTTTTTCAAAGAAATATATGTGAAAGGCGATAAATTGGTGGACACGCCGCGCATATGGCAGAATTTAATTAATGCTTTGGATAATTCGACGATATATCTTAATGCACCACTGCGACCTGTGTGTAATGCGTGCGATATGATAATTAACTTGTTTATATTAAAGACTCTCGGCGTTTTTTTTTCTTCTCGAGCATATCGATGAATATTTGTTATTCGATGAATATTTATAAATATTTCAAAGTAAAAGTAGCTGTATAAAGCACATATCTATATCGTTGAATAAATGAATATCGTAAAGCGCTTGCGCGGATTATGCAGTCGCAGTGTGCTCTAATATAAAAGTGCATACGCAATCTAGCAGCAGACCTAGATCATTTTCTAAAAATAAAATACACGGCTACACAAGCATAGCAAGGTGACGAAAATTCTACTCCATTTGCTCTCGAATTAAACATGTACGTAAAAAGATAAACTCTCGTTAATCACCTTCCCGGAGACGCCACCTTTTTTTTCTCCCTTTCCCCGATTATCGTAAAAATCCCCCATCAAACACTCGATTTCGTCGTCTGCTCTCGACGAGTCAAAAGCTCGTTAATCCCCGACCAATCAACCTCTCCCGATAAGAACTTACTCTCACTACTATACCAGCAGCAGTACACTCACCCCCCCAGCTAACAATGCGGATGAATTTAGCCGGGTTATATGTACACTACATTACTACTACGAAAGAAAAAAGAAAAGAAGAAAGAAAGAGAGAAATAACGTCGAGTATGGAGAGCTTAAGTAATGGCGGCGTTAATGGATCGGGATAAGGATGATGTTTGCGCGCTGCTCCGCGGGTGGCTGTGTACGTCTCCGTTTCCTTCTACTATAATGGCTTATATAGACGACGAGCCATATAGAGAGGGAACAACGACGACGATATTGGACGTCGGTGCGTGTAATCAATTTCCGCGTGGCCGTTATCGCGAGCCCCGCGTGTGGCGTGTATATGGCTACGCGAACGCAAATTGAGTTCGTTTATTAGCGACAAACGCGCGCGCGCGCGCGACGCCTGCTGTGTGTATATGCATGTGTGCGCGCCGCGAGGCGCGAGATGGTTGTTTATGGCTTGGCATGAACTGGCTTGTATATATGCTGCGCTTTTCTTGCCGCTGATTGGACTATTCTGGATGAAACGAAGTGGCCAGTTGTACGTGACAATATATACGTCGATGCATTTCGATATTGAAATATGGTAGGGACCACACACTGCATCCTCTGTTTCATTAGAGATATCGGGCTGATATATTGTGGTATAATTTCATTTTATTAATTCTGTATATATAAAAAATTATTTCAAGTTTCAAACATCGATTAAAAATAATCTGATGACGGTGGCAGTGATTCCGGTGGAATTTTTTCAAGTCAATAAACGAGGCGCAAAAAGTCAAAGAAGCAAAAATTCTTCGACACCGGCGCGAGCTTGTCGGCTCTCTGATGATCACAATCACGCCCCTCGCTAACGAACTAACTCATCATTCTAAACGCGGAAGACATTAAGTGACGCGCGAGCTGCAGAGCTGATGCATATATACGCGCGCGAGGCATATAGCAAGGTGGGTGTGGCCATGACGAAGGGCCTTAATCCGGCGAGTAGTGCGCTGCACATATAGCAGAAATTTCTTTTTTCTCGCTTTTCTCTCGTCCTATCGCTCTTGTTTTCCTCTGTGTCTTTTGCTGTGTCGCGTGCTCACTCTGGCTTTTATACATGCACTCACTAAATGACTTCGCAATGTTATTTTCGTAATTGGGATACACTGTGGGACACTTTGATAACGCAATGACAAGTGCGTGAGTTTCTATTATTCTGAATTAGATTTTGAATTGTACAATTTACATCACTTTTCCTCAAGTGCACATAGATAGAGCGAGTGCACCATTTTATAAAGAATCTTGAGAGTGTGTGTGTATGTTCGTTTGGAAGCATGTTAGATGTCACCGGAACAATGCCGAGATTTATGTATGTAAGCTAGTTCAAGCCGGAGGGGAAGTGAAACGGTGTTGATTAATTTCTGCGATACCGCAATTGACTTAATTGACCGGATAATCAAATGAACATCCTGCTGTACGCGACAAAGGGAAAGGACGATGAAAAATGACCTACATCTTTCAAAAATATTGATTCGCGCGCAAATCGATGTATTGAAATAAAATTACGTAATAAATCAAACAGCTTCCTACAATTTCGAACTCAACTCTCCAGCACACAATGAGAGAAATTTTTGAATACATAATACCCCATTTACATTCTAGAACACAGTTAAAAAGAAAATCATCATATCTGTAGCACGTTAATCATTCCTTGCCTAAGGCCAAACATGGTAACTGCCGATAATAACGCCTCGAAAGCATCCGCGAACAAGCCCCCATACAAACATCCGAATGATAGATTCCCTCCCCGATAAATTATTCCTCAAATCCGCCAAATTTAGTCTTTTCCTGTATATAGGTATATCCTTCATCTTTCATCGATACACAGAGCAGAGCTGAGCGTATAAGACACAACTTCTCCATTTGGTCGTATTACGAGGAAGCAAGAGTCGGTGTATATAATAGCGTTGGACCGCGGGACAATGCCGGGAGATTTGTGTACACGTGCGGCGCTCGCAAGGTAATCAATCGCAATCGGCGAAAGTGATCGGGAAGTCGTGAGTCTTGATTAGGGGGGAACTCCCGCGCTACGTTATATATATCTATAAGGAATATTCCAAGCTCGCGTGGAAACTGGGAAGTCGCAGGAGTAGAGGACTATGATGATATATATATTTTTTTCTTTTTTCGTCGAGGGCTGCGTGGTATATTTCAATCTGGTTGGTCATATTATCACGAGAACGTTCGTTTTGCCGTTATATACTTTTGAGAGTCACTGTTTCTATATCCTAAAATTTTCATCTTCGTTAAGTAGATTGTACGAACACGTAGAAAAAAGATGCACCTTCACTAGCAGTGCCAAAAACCTGAGTATAGTCGTGAAACAAAACAGTGTTGGACTGGTCTTATTTCCTTCACCGCTTGGACTTTTCGGCTCGCTCTAGTATCTAACTAGCGAAGATAGGTGGCGCAAAGCTACTTTTCCGTTTCCCTCATCAGAATCTGCACGCAGAATGTATATATAGCGGTGTGCCACCTATGCCAAAACTGCCTTCTTGAGCCTGCTACTTGGGCCTCTCATGCTATAACTTCCTTTTAGTATTTTCTTAATTCTATGAGTTTCATTTTTTTGCGGCGTTGGAAACCAGCCAAGATAAAGATATCACACATGGCCAAACTGACTCCTGCTGCCGAATTGCCTCAGATCGGAAGTACCAGATTACTCCCTGTTTTTCGGCTTATATCACGTTACGAATGGTTTCTCGCTGTAGAGTAGGCGGATATGCGCATTTACGCTGAAGTGTATGAGAAACAACAAGTGACGTCGTAACTATATAGTACGATTGTATAATATAGTCGATGTACCGAGAATATCGTTCAAAAATATTATAATCGTCAAAATCTACCATGATAGATATAACACACGCACGTTATCGGTTTCATAACGATCCTCTCGGAACACTACTCCAGCGCTCTCGGGAATTTCACAAATCTGTACAGAGATAAATAATACAAGTCGAAAAATTCATTAGCTAATCCACACGCAACTTACGTAAAAGCAACCTCCGCGCCCATATTAATACCACCTACTCGAACGAAATAATCCGCCGTAATATACAGTCACATCACACAATACCGCGGAGAGCAAACATCTCTCAGAGACGCGTGCGCTTACAAGCAGTTCCGCAAAATAACAATCAGCGAATCGTCGGCAATCAATCTCCCGGCGGTGAATATTTTCCATTCCTCACAGATATCTGTGTGGATCCCCCCCACGAAGAATTACACGCACAGACACACAGGTATATATAGAAATCGGCGTCGCGTGAGGTCCGCATGTGTCGGATGAATAATGATAGTTTCCAGTTGGGGGGTAGAGAGCCGCAACCACCTTGGCAGCGTGGGCAGTATATATACATAGCCGCGAATTACGCGACTTTGAGCTGCTGCAATAATAAGACCGCGAAGCTGATTTCCGCGTGTGTATATAAGCACGCGCGCGAGTTCCGCGACGCGCGCGTCGAGCTATTCAATTTATCAGCTGGTCTAATCGCCGGGTGCAACATCGGAAGGATATAATACTTGTGCAGTGGGACAGACGCTGTTATTCGATGAGGTGAAAGAGGCCTGTCTCGTCGTTGTTCTTTTTTCTTCTGATGGGATATATAGTCGCGCGGCGATTTAATTTGAGACTTTCTTCTATAGGCAAGAGTGTGTGTGTGTGTGTGCTGATGTGTGTGCTTATGTGTACGGGTGGAAAAATGGGGATTTAAGTGATTTAATTGGCTACGTCGTCGTTGATTAAGCTTGTGTGTTCGTCCACCGCTGAGTTTGCGAGTTATGTATAGAGAGGTTTCGGACTTTTTTTTCGGGGCGGACTTTTGCGCGCGAGAGATAACCGAGAGTGAAAGTGAAATGACCAGTTAATTAATTAATGATGACTGAATTCTTCCTATTGTAGGAGGGTATATTATATGCTTGATGCGCGACAAAGAATTAAGCTATGATGGAATGTCTAGGACTGTTACTGAATAATTGAAAAACAATGAAAGCCAAATTTATAAATCACACCGCGCAGCGTATATATTCTAGACTCCAATACATCATTTTGCTCGCTGATAAAGTCTCTTATTTCTCCGCGCAACACACACATTTTCTCTCTCTCCAGTCGAGCGACTCGCGAGAACTACGTTTCCTTATCCACGTCTTACTGCAAAAATCCAAATTTATCGCACCTTATTACTCACTCCAACACCGATCAGCCTCAACAAGCAGCAGCAGCCCTCTATTACTTTCTCGCGCGCGCGGGCAACCTGTTATACCATTTCTCGCTTGATTTATCCACCGAATTTATTATTATGCAACGGACACTAAACAATCCCCCGGCTTTTTCGAAAATTTGTCTCTTGCCATATTTATAACCCCCCTGATCTCAGCGATAACGCGCTCATAAGTGCCGTCCGAGAGGAGAGAGAGAGAGAAAAAAAAAAGCTGCAGCGACACGTTGTGCAATGCGCTCGTTACGCACCGATCTCGAGCGTAGATAAGAGATATGTGGAGTATGCGTATGTAGAGGTATGCGTCGAGTGCGTGTTTGTTTTCGACGTTTTTGAGGGAGAGATTGAGCGAGATTAGAGAAATGGCATTGTTCGAAGAGAGTCCGTACTGCTGCGATGATGAACAGCACGAGCGGTTGGAATTCGGTGTGCCATTGTTTAGAGATAGTGTTATAAAGCGATGAAAAATTCTCTGTCGCCTTGTTTAGGAAGAAAGTTGGGAATGAGACGGGCTCTATACTCTCGTGTGTATATCCGGTGCGCTGGTATTGACGAAGCTAGTCGAGAGTGTAATAATAAGACATGCCATTGTATTGAGCTTCGAGAAATTCTATAACTCGAGACATACTCTCGTGTACGAAAAAAAGGTTTAATACACTACACAATGTCAATAGCCATTATATTCGCTAAATTGATATTATACCACGTATAAAGAGCGCGCGGCGATGTATATCTCGAAGCCATTTGCATAATCAAATTGTTAAAAGGATCTCGCAGTAGTAACGACCGTGCGGTCAGTCGTCGGGTCATGAAAGAAGGTGCAGAGAGAGAGAAAGAAACAAACATCAGGCGTCGCAATCATTCGCGGAAGCTGTTGTCGAAGGCGGGAAAAGGTACTTAGCCTTGTGTTATTGGGCGGATTTATCGTTATACGCTGAGTCGGCGTTATAACCGAGCGAATTTATGCTCGATTTTGATCTCGTGTATGATTTTGAAACTGCGAGAGAGGTATAGGGTTTCAAAACAATTGCTACCTGCGGATCTCACTATACTGCAGTCATAGCAGCCGCAAGTTTTTGAAACGACATTCGATTTCGGGAATTATTGCACTCAACGTAAACTGCAAATCTGCAAACTTATCTAAATCATCCCACATAATTCGACGATCCTTTCCCAGAAGTCGAATAAAGCCCAACAAAAGCGTGTCTTATCGCCGAATGAGTGAGAGCTCTGAGTCAGCTGCGATCTCGAGAAAGAATTAAGCTCTCGTTAAAACGTGCGCTCCTTTTTAAACCAAGAGGAAATTTGTTTAACGACCTACTACTACTATCCTCACCGAGCACGCCGCACAAGGCCTATACAAGAGAGAGAGAGAGAGAGACGCAGCGCGCGCAATACTACAGTAGTATGCAGACAGACACGCGCGGCATAAATAAAGCGGCTATTTTGCAAGAGCAGAGAGCACAAGCTGGCCCGGGGCCAGGGGTAATAAGGTGTCAACGAGTACACGGTATCGGCGCCCGTATACACACGGGATATTGGCGTCCGACAATTTCCGGGTCAAGCTCGTGCGAACGTCCCTTTCTTCTCTCTTTCTATATACATATACAGCACCACACATACACGTGGTTCGCGTGCGAGCGAGCCCATGGGCTATGTGAAAAGCAGCCACAGTCTGACGCAACGAGCTTCGCTGTTGGTCGTCCGTGTCATCGTCGCGAAGGTGGGAGGATCCTTTTCTTTCTCTCCCTGATGGAGGTTCGACTTCAGAGGAGAGAAATGCTCGTAAATTTGTCAGGGGTGAATCTCGAGGCTTCGCTTCCTCAAGAGGACGCGCGTCGTCGTACACCGGAATCAAGAAAGTTTCCGGTGTTTTCATTTTGAGAATACTAGACGTAACAGGATTTTTCCGAAATTTCTCGCAACGAAAAAGACAAAAAGAAAAAAAAAGACTAAAAGTATATCAAGCGAAAGAAAGAGCTCTCGGGCCAGCTATGAGAACCGGCGAAAGTGAGCGCACAAAGAGGAATATCGAAGGAACTTGCCGCGCGTCTCGATCGAGGGAGGCGATAAACGAAAGCACGTCGTCGTCGTACCGATCTCTCTCTCTCCTCACGTGTGTGTGTGTATACGAAAATCGGTTGCAGCTCGCGCGCGCGCGAGGACGTTTTTAATTGCTTGTCTTTACATAATGCCCTTAAACAAGGCCGGGCTGTGTTAGGTATATGTATATATACCACACCGTATTATATATACTCTATACTGACGCAGAGAAAAATCGGGAATCGTGCCTCGATTGACAGAGAGCACGCCGAGTTTTTTTCGCAATTATACGAGCTTGTAAGTTTACGGGCGCGTGTCTACCGGGTTTCGCTCTCTGCAGATTCGTTTTTGTCCCTCAGCAGCAGCAGCAGCAGCTTATTGTTGCAGCGAATTAGCCGCAGCTCTAAATTGGCTGTATATAATACGTAACGCAGTTAGCGCTCGATATTATAATTCGATATCCTTACTGCACTCTCTTTTGTGTGTGCGCTGAATAAGGTGTGGAAAAATCTGGCGTTTACGATAAGAGCCTACTACTACTACTCCCGAGATCCTTATCTAACAGCCTTTATTGAATATCTGCATCGAGCCAATCGCAAACACCTTTATTCTCTCCAGTAGACGTTATATTAGCCTCCTTCCCCCAAAGAAAGGATACTCTGGATGCAGAAAACAACGGGCGCCGGTCTCATTATATCCGTTATTTACGATCATCTCTCGGCGGTCAGATATAGGCGCGAGCAATTTCCAATCCAACGGCCGTCGAAACGGGTCGGAGTCATTATCCCCTCCGTATTATGTGCACTGGTGGCTTCCTCCCAAAACGATATCATTTGCATACGCGACGGCGAACGAAAGTAAAACCGAGACTCTTTTTTTATTATACCTCCTCTGGCTGCAGGTGGGTGCAAAAATTCAATTTCGCCCGGGCGGATCTTTTATAATACCTCTGCTCTCTGTGTGTTTTATATATAGTAGAAAGCGAGACACACACACACATACGCGCGTCGAATAAACCTACATTGCCGGTGTCGCATTACCGTCGAGAGGCTGAAGGAGCGATTCCTTGCTGCATTTATTTTTTCTTTGTTCTCGTGTGTATGTGTATGGGGGAGTTGGTGGTCCTTTTTTGCGTTGAGCTACGTTTCAAAGAACCGAGCCGACGTGTGTGTATATATATACCTTTCAGGACAGGCGATGGCAATGCTTCTTCCTTTTGTGTGTTTACTTTTATACGGTTGAGAGGGAAAGAGGAATTTGGCTGATTCTATATTTGAATAGTGAGCGTGTATTATAGTGTTTTTGTTGAAATTCGTTTTAATAAAAATAATGTTGGGAGTATTTTAATTGCTTTACTAAAATAATGATGAGCAATAATTGTTTTTTTATCGAATATTAATTTATGACTTGATAATTTAAAAGCCCTCAACGATGCGAATTTCAACACCTGCGACGAAAAGATTTCAACTCCTCAGCACCGTATTATACACCATCAAAGATCTCCTTAACTTCACTTCCTTTTTTCCGTCTCTCAGCCGCCGCCACTTTGACTTTCGGAAAGTTCCGCCGACTCTAAAGCTGCGTTCTCGGGTTTCAGGAAATAATTCGGTGCTCGCGAATTTCCAGGAATTAAATTTAAAGTTCCGGATTCTTTAGTTCTTTCCCGCTTCTCGACTCTCCCCTCTCTCTTTGATCTAATTGAGAAGCCGACGCGTGGAGGAGGCGCAGAGTTAGCGAGGATTACAGGACTCCTCCGGCTTCGGTGTGTCTGATGGGAGAACTTTGGGGAAGAAGTTATTGTAATGAAATAAAGTTGATCTTGCGTGCGTCACGCTTCTTCTTTTCGTCGGACACGTTTGGAGAATTTTATATGTATATGAAAAATACTTGTGCTTTATTTTTATGATCGATAATGAATGATGGCGAATAAAATCAGAACGAATGATTATCAACGATGCTTATTAATCCAATGAATAATGAATTCAAAATTATATGTCCTATGAATTTCACTAGGCATGAAATGATACGACGTCGCGGGACCATTTTTCACAATCGCAAAACTTTCTCTATGAGGAAGCAAAAGTGGTCACGATCAAAAAGGCAGATATACCCGCAAATGACAAATGGACATTACGGAGCAACGTAAACGCGGTGATCACGACGTTCATAATACGGTGAGGAAAGAAAAAACGGTAACGTTACATATCAAAATTCACTTTCAGTCCCGATTGGCGAACAATACAGTAAAATTGTACAGGCTGATAGGTGACATCTGTTACTACTTGGATGATCTACTCGAGCAGTGATTCACCACAGTATTATGTAATCTTAACAATAAATAAATACTGTACCATTCATAACGACCCGACTGCACTCTTTTAAAACCACTTTCTCAGAAAAAAAAGGAAATAGCAAAAAAAAGCTCAGTCGTTACCCAAGCTACGTGGAGAGAAAGCTGATTTACGGGGTGCCAATATAATGCACCTCTTTAAACAGCCTATAATGAGTGTATCACACTGAAACGCTTGCGCTATCGCGTTCTCCAATTCCCAGTATCGCTCTCCCCATCACCCCAGGCGCGAATCGCTTACGCAATATTATCCCAGCCTCGAAAAAAAAAATCGAAGCGCCCTCCGGTAGATCACGCGGAGCTGCACTAGCTAATGAAGTTAAGAAGTGAAACGTGTGGAGGTGCGAGATGATTTATCGGCTACAGCAGCCTTAATTTCGCCGGTGGCTCCCTTCGCGGAATGTGCGCGCGCGCGCGCAAGTCGAAAGTTTATTATATATACGCGGTAGAGAGTATAAGAGAGGGACCTCACCTCTGGCTTCACGAAAACTTTTTAATGAGAGAAACGTCGCGTGCTGGCCGAACGAAATGATGAACGGGGTTGCGGCGTTGTTGTGTGTTGGCGAAAATTTCGGCCAAGATTCATGTGCGGGTTTTCAGACGTGGCGGATGTTATGACAAATCTTTTTGTTAAAATAGGTTTTTTTAAGTATAGTAGAACGATACGGTATTCCGCCAAGTAGATCCATTCCGAGTACACTCAGACAAGTTCCTACATATAAAGTAAATAAAACTAATATATGATGGGGAAAAATGCAGATATAACCGTAAGACAGACATCGTGAAATCCTGAGCGCACATACACGTCACCGATCCTTCAAAACAAAAACAAACAAATCTCCATCATCCGCGCACGAGAGACGACACAGAAAGCTGCATCACAGAGGCATCGACCTGTGCTCTCGCGCACTGTATACGGCGTCAGGGGAAAGGGAAACGCGAGATGAAGAGCGACAGGCTGTTCGCTCGTTCGTTATGATCGCGAAAGTGAGAGTCACGGATAGATCCTCTCTCTCCCCCTAGTCTCCCCATCAGGACCATATCATCCGGATGGATGTGACAAATCGCCACGACCAGCTCGATTCGCACGATCTCCACACACACACACACACACAGACATATAACGCGCGTCTTTATGAATCGAGCCCGAGGTTAATTGACGTCCGAAATCACGTCGTTACTCTAGCCAATTACGTATCGTCGATGTGCATATACGCGAGATCCTTTCCCATTAGCCTGACCTCCAGCGAGCTTCGCGACGATTTATGGGAAATAAATACACACGTGCGGGCGCGCGCGCGCGCGCATCGGAATATTGTTTATAAGACGAGTGCAGGGGAGACTGTAAAGATCGGCGGCCTTATATTTGTTAATTGCGCGAGAGTCGTGGGAGATGCCGCGTGCTTTATGCCTACAGTCGTCTGCTAACGACGGCTAATGTGTACGGAACAGAGAGATGCGGGAGAAGGAGAAGATTGAAATAACTTCGATTGGATTATATGAGCCGATCGGCTGATTGGATTGTATCGTGAAACGCTTGTTTATGCGGCGACGAGCCGAGAACGTGACATATAAAATTTGCGCTCGGACAGAAAAAGTTTATAAGGAGAAGCGCGCCGGTATGTATATATTATTATTCGTAGAATGTATTTATATATCGAGATTCAGCGCTGTGTGGTCCGGTGTAATTGATTGAGAGGGGCAGCGTTTAGTACGCGAAAATTATTGTTTAATAATAAATCGACGATAGCCGCTGTAGAAAGTTAACGCTCTCGCGCGCGCAAGGTTTCATTGAAATATACCGGCGAGCCTGGCTGCGTGATGTATTGTATATTAAAAGTGAGATTTCATCTCTTTGGCGGTAATAGAATG
The DNA here is from genome assembly GCA_900474305.1 of Cecidostiba fungosa. Lineage (NCBI taxonomy): Eukaryota > Metazoa > Arthropoda > Insecta > Hymenoptera > Pteromalidae > Cecidostiba > Cecidostiba fungosa. The sequence continues at coordinate 196,324 of UCOJ01000088.1, read as the reverse complement.
AAATCGAACTGTAAATAATGGTGAAAAGCCCGCAATTAAAAGATAATCGAATTTAATTCTATTGCCTTTCAAAACACAATAACTCAGCTACTTCTTCGATTTCGTGGATATACCTATCTAAAGTCGCTTTCGAACATCTACGAAACACCGATAATCATTTTTTTTCCCCTCCTAAATCTTTATGACATCCTCTCGTCATAATAAACTTTCTCAGCCGTGTGTATTTGTACGAAAAGGAGAAGTTCATCTCGTAACCCAGGGCGAATTTTCGCTTTCGCATTATCAGGGCGTTTCCTCGAGCCCGATAAGAATATAAGACCAGCTCTCTCGGGCGCAAGGTGCGAATGACTTATGGCGTGTCGTGTAGAGCTCGCGGCAAAGCGCGTTGTCATTATACGCTCAATTACGATAAATCTGGTCCGTTGCATCGCGGCTAAACGAGTGTGAAACCGACTAGTCCTATAGGTATATGTTCGGTTACGGGGTGGTCGGTGGAGATAAAATCGACTCGAAACAGGTTTGAAGCCGTTAGTTTTTGAGTGAACGATTTTGCGAAGAATTTTTTGAAATTCTCTCTGATGTGCACATACAGATGAGAATTTATTATGAGGGCTGCTTAGTCGTGGCGTGACAAAAGTCCCGTTTGCGTGCGAGTCGGCGAAATGCAAAGGACGTCAGAGGGAGAATTGCGATAAGACGAACGGGGAGAGAAGATCAAAGGGAAATAATAGCAATGCATGCAACGAGGATTGAGGGCGCAATCTCCTAAGTGGATTGACGATTGATATGGTGGCTTTTCTAAACTGTTTTTTTTATGAACGACCTCGGAAGAAGTGAAATTTCGAGAGACGACAAATTTGCACTCAAAAATACAAAAGATAAACGCAAGTCATTAATTACGCGAAACTTTCCAGCGGAAAGCACATTATATTCCAAGCGGGAATTGGTATACGAGGATTTTCTAATTTTCAAGAGGAAAACAATTAGCCGCAGAGAAGACAAATGCGCAGCGGTGAGCGAAACGAGTTTAAAGATCAAAGGCCGAGGAACGAAGTACGCAAAGGTGCGGCCGAGGAGAAAAAGATTAAGGGATCTATTTGCGAAATGAAGTCACGATTGGCTATTATAAATTCGTTTCTCGAGAGTCGCTGGAATATGGTGAAATTTCAAATTACAGTTGTATATACGTTTTGATATATTCGGATCTTGATAAGGGTATACATTCGTACGTCGCGTTAATTTAGAACGGTTATTATTTTGCCATGAATATTAAGTGGCGTATAAGTAAGATATTTGGTATTTTTACGCTGAAACCAATATGGTTCTGTGTTATATAGATTTTTTTTTCCAAACGAAACAACATTTATCATTCTTAAGTAACTTTCGATATTGGCATTTCGAATTAAGACTTTATACAAGACTATGCGCCATTCATCTCTATCTATCAAAATATTTATATCGATTGCTCGTACTGGTTATATACCCTCCAAATAACTCGAAAAAATCACTCAAAACAATCGTTCTTTCGCTTTCACGCTTATATACATTCGACGCTCGGTTAGCGAAATCTCTCAGCCAGCAGAAGCCCTTTGGGCCAATAAGTCGCAATAAGCGATAAATAACGAAGCCGAGGATACAAAACTAAATATACTAAATAAGCCGGCGCGGTCGCAGCGCACCGCGAATAATAAATTACCGTCGCGCGCGAGCGGGCTGCACGTGCTATTATTCTAATGAGCAGTCGCTGAAACACAATGATGATGGCCGTGAAATTAATGGCCTCGCGCGAGAGCGTATACTAGTGGAGAAAGAGAGGCGTATAATTATAGGTGTCGATTTCGCGAAAAATTCTTTGCGTTTCGGCTATTCTCTTGCTGATTTGCTCAAGGCGATGTCTCTTGGTATAGATTTTTTTTATAATTTACATTATCGGGTTATATAAAATATCTTGACTTTCTGGCGAGAATCCGCCCTTGACACGGGTGTGCTATACGTGATGTGCAAATCCTATTTATTCCGAGACTTAAGGGCTCCCTGTGACGATAAGAATGACTTCTCGGAAGCGGCCGTAGATAAGAAGGACCTTGTCGGCTGGAAATACGCCTGGTAAAATGTATGTGACGGTAGATCCCTGATAAATCCAATTTCAGAGAAAGGAATACGTCTATTTTAGCTAGTTATTAATTGACGCCTCGAGTACTTGGATAAGCGTTAATTGAAAAGTCTAATTACTCAGATTCAAAGTACAATTTATAAAATAAATTAATTGCTATTCATCCAGTCACCTTCGAAGAGCATAATGAAATTCCTGTTTCTACGTCCTTTCCAAAAATTACACTGCTTCATTACCAGAACAAAATTACAACTCCTTAGCCCAAACTTCGATCCCACGCAATCCTTCCATGTAAGCACTCTCACATCGATTGCGCAATAGCTCGATGCACAAAAACACCTATCTATACCCTGCACAACTCGACGCGTCGCGTTGGAAAACGTGCCGGAAGCAGCGAGCGACATAGTCACTTGAATCTCGTGCCTATACGTGTAAAATTCGAGAGACGCGCGCAATTCGTTTCCGTCGAGGTTTCCGTCGTGTCCGAAGAGACGCCGTGAATGTAAAGGGTGTGTATAACTATAATACATACAGTATCGAAAACGAAAACGGATCCGAGTGTATATGAATAGCGCCGCTGTGTCTGCGCCGGGCACGAGCCTTCGGCGCGGTCCAGATAGATCGACGTCCGATATAATTAATGAGCACGACCGGCGATTCCCATACACACCTTTCGAAGTCGCTCTCTTGAGCTCGGAGTTGATATCTTTTTTTTTCTTCCTATCTTTTTGTTGGGGTTGTGATTTTCTTTGTCTGGATTTTTCTAGTCTCGTTGTATAAACGTCGTTGTGAGCTAATGATTGCTGTTTATAAAGTAGGCTGTGACGCATTAGAGTACAATATATATTGTGTTAAAAGTTCGAGCAAAATGATAATTAGGCAAATTAAACCCACAGTCAATTAAGTTAAAAGCTTCGTTATATGATTAATCCATTATGATCCTGTCACAGAACCCCGCAATTGCGGTGAACATTATTATACCTCGAGGCGCACTAATCAGTATTATCTGTCAAATTTCAATTAAAAGGTAAATTTGCTGAATTCTGGTTCAATTTTGTACACGTCACTCACGATGAAATATGACTTATCTCATCTGCGACACTCACTACAACATTACACTTAAAGGATTATATATATTTCTACCAAAATTACACGTGCAATCTTTCACTTTGTAAGCAAACTCTCTCGTCACCCACTGCAGACTCACACAAGCCAAACCAGAAGACCGCTGACTGGTCCCGTCTTTTTCCCGCTCTCGAGCTCACACTCTCTCCCGAGAGTTCGATTTTCATTGTACCAGTACGGGTGAGAGTTCTTGCGCAGTGCAAAAATCCCCAATTATCGCTCGCGCGCGCGACTCGAGGCTTGTGTGTATGAGCTATTGCCTCTCGCGATGGTGTAGCTTGTTCGGTGTGCCTTTCGTGTGCACATGTGACGTTGTGCATAGGTTAAACGATGGATATCGAGAGACAACGCAGCCTGCACGCTTTCTCACAGATAAGCGGCAAATGGGCCAGGGGATGACCCTCTTGCGAGGCTTAATGGTCTCCTGTGTCGTAGTTGATCATATTGCTATGTTGTTGTTGTTCTCGCGAATTTGCTTGCTCAAAGTGAAACTTTCGGCTCGGAAAAGTGGGATGAAAAGTTTCTGGAATTTCACTGTTTTCGATCGTATTATACGCTAAGAGCTTTTGGAACTACGCTGCGCGGTTCGAAAGTTTGTACCGAGTAGTAGACTCTCTTTACACATTTTTTTTCGTGGACTCTGGTATAAATGTTCTTCCACGTCAAAACGTATAAATCCCCAATGAAAATATTCTCAATGATTTCCAGGTAAATCCGTGCAACCATCACTTATACAATTAGACCAATCAAAGGCATCACAACTACTCACCACAGCGTTGGGTATCAGCGTGGGCGTGGACGGTCCCCCATCCTCTTCGCTGTCCTCCTTCGCCTCTTGCGTCTCGGCAATCAGCGTATCACTAGAATCGCACTTATTCAACCCCCCGTCGTCCTCCCCCAGTTCCTTCACTTCCGAACTCGCGGCCCCGAACTCGTCCCTCGCATCCTCGTACAACGAGCTTCTGCTACCTCTGGTCACGCTGACGCTCCTCGCTTTGCACAACTCGAAGATCTCCTCGGGCTTATGCTCCGTGTCGTCTTCCTCCGATTTGGCCAACGTGGCAGAGCCTTTCTTGCCTTCGACGTACCAGGAGGAGGTCTGTTGTGGAGGTGTCTCGTTTTTCTTTCGCTCGCAGGATGTCTCATCGTTCTTCGTCAGCGCACCCTTGCAGCGTTTTAAATAGCTCTTTACGCGCTTGCTCTTGCTCTTGCGGGTCTCGTGGTTGCGACACGTCAGCTGCTCCGGTGGCTCCGAAACTTCGGGGGGCTTTTCTTCGGGGATTTTCGTACACGGCAGAGGGTCTTGGCTCTCGACGGGACATGTTTCAGGCGGATGCTCGATTGCCAGGCTCCAGGTCTCGCTGCTGTCCTTGTCGGCGATTGCGCGACGATCCGCTGGAATCACCTGGAACATGTGTGAAATTTTGACGTTTTAATGCTTATTATTATCGATCGTGTCGTATAAATGATTTATTTTCAAACTTTTATTACGATTCGTTACGGAGGAAGAAATAAAAGTAGTGCCACCGAGAGAAAGGCTGTGTAATACGTTAATTGGCTGGATATGAGCAGTCAGGCATTAAATGCAGAAATATACGATTAGAAGTGTGTGGTGTATCGAGTATAAGAAGTTTGACGTTAATTTATTTTGCGCCAACACACTCGCGCGATATACAACATTATAATCGCGATATAACATCAATAAAACTACCTATAACTACTAAACGAACGCAGTTAACCGTTATAAGCCGAGAGTATCCGACAACTTACACATATGAATTCCCCGAAAAAAGAAATCATTCCGATGCGAATCTCCGCGTGTGTATAATACATCAAGCCCAACTGTCATTCTCAATAAATTTATCCTCAAAAAAATAAGAAACAAACACGCACGCATCCTCGAGCGCGAAACGAGGAAAAAAAATTACAATCTCTCGAACTGATGGCGCAGTAGCGCGCATCTTCTCTCTAGTCACACACATTTACCATCAAGCTGTGTGCTGCAGCCTTGAAAAGGCGCTGCGCGAAAAATGTCAGTAGCATCGCGGCAAAGCCGCTTAGAGAGACTCGATTAGAAATTTGACGCGCGCTCGGACGTGTCTTTACCGTTTAGTTCTCGCACGGAGTGAAACATCACTCTTATATATATAGATACGCAACTGAGAGAGAGAGAGAGAGAAAGAAGAGTCGTGTTTGTTTCGTGCCGGAAATGAAACTATACTCGACTGAAAGAGAGAGAGAGAGAGAGAGGATTAGGGTGGTTTTCACGTGTCGCCGCGGAGGAGCGACACGTTCGTTGCCTCAGTCTCGTATATAAGAGAGGAGGAAGAAGTGTGTGGCCATCACACGCCGCCGAGACCACAGAATATGTTTGTGGATTTTTATCTTCGCGCCGGAGACAGCAGTATGCCTTTGTAGAGCGAATTTATTTGGCGTGTCTTCGGATGTGCGAGCGCTTTTAGCTGTGGGAACGTAGTTTCTTCAGTTTTAGATCCATTGATCTAGTTCGCTTGGCTTTGCAGCTGAAGCTATACTTTCTAAGCTCACTGATATTATTTCGATAATATATTTTCAAATAGTTTATTGGATTACGCCAATCTACAAGCTTGAGAAAGATCCATCGAATAATAAATAAGGCGGAAGAGGACGAACTTTCTTCTCAAAAAGTAAACTACAACTCAATCGACAAAACGGAAACCGTCAAACTACTCGACGCGATTTTCCTCGCGCGCTAAACCAAAGAGAAGCAGAAGAAAAAGTCCTGTATACGGAGAAGAAAGATAGCAAGCGATAAGAAGGTCAGATTGAATCTTGGCCGATGGGAGAGCGCGATAGCCGAGAGGCGTGGGATCGAACGCCTTGTGCCTCGCATATATGTAGTTATATAGTATAAATAACGTTGTGTGCAGTATCGACCTCGCACATATAAGAGAAATAGAGAGTTTGCGCTTTATTTCGCCCCTCGGGGCCTGCCGACGATTCGATTTGCTTCCTTCCTTCCTTCCTTCCTGAGAGAGCCACTGATAAGGAAATTATCTCGAGAGCTGAAAGTTGACTGACGGCGCTTTAATTTATCCGATGTGTACGAGAGTTTGCTTATAGCCGAGGATAAGATCTCTGGTGCTCTGATATAACGATACTTAGACGGGGACTTTTTAATTATTGTTATAAGAGCCTGCTGCTGTTACATGGGCAGCAGCGGTGTGTTTGTATATGGCTTGTTGAAGGCGTTTTCTAATTTATGCAATTGCCGCTATGGCTTTTTTTTCATTGTAACCCTACATACCATATAGGCTCTAGGATTATTGAGTTTTAATTAATTTTCTTTGTGTTTGCGGAGGCAATAGCGAAGTGTGAGTAAGTCAGGCAGGACTTTTGTAATGGAACGAATTGAAAAGTATATTTATGCCTTCTACATAATCTCAGACCTGGACGTATAGGTCCATCACTATTATCTGAGCCATCAAAATTATTGTTACAGTAAGCACTGCAAAGCAGTCATAGCATGAGCGGCCCAAGCAGTAGGTCCAACAAGGCTAGTGCAAAATTGTATTGTTGAATATGACTATACATCCCTTGGCGATACTAAAACTGATTGCGTTGAAATTCACAATCAGCCAGGTTGCGGATTCAACCTTTCAAAAATAAAGAACAAAAGGACCTTATAGTAACAAAGTAACGTCAGTATGTACATAGTGAAAAAAGGCAGAGGTCCTCGAAAGTTTGTTTTTTATATCCCGTCTCCCCTCTTCCATCAACGCTCCCTATCATACTTATATATACCTACAGTGAGAGGGAAAGTTGGGGGCGGAGGCACTTCATAAAGCAAAAAATGGAAGCGCGCGACGAGATGAAAAGCCCAGATGTCGAGGGGATGAGAGGAAATGGGGAAGAGAGAAGAATGCGTAAAGTGAAAATCGGTGATATGGGTTTTTCGCTCTCCGGGCGGTCTTCTATCTCTGACTGCTTCCCTTTTTTTTATTCGCGTGACTTGTCTGCGAGCCAGTTGTGAGCGAACACCTGAAACAAGTCTGGAATACTTTATCATTTCTATTTTTAGAAATTAAGCGTACCAGAAAAAGACGCGATTGTTTTATTTCTTCTCTGGCTACTGTCGTCGTAAAAAGTTTATTAAATTGTGAGTTGTCTCACCAAACTCAACCGGTGATGCTACTAGAATTTATTATTGAAGCATTCACGCGTCTATGTAAAACAAAATTCTCTGAAAGTATAACATGTTTTATCTCGCGTTCCCTGAAACAATCAGCACAATATATCCTCGAATCTCCATAAGACTCTCGAATATTCCAAAAGCCCGCACCGCCGGTCATGCACAATTAACGATGAGCTTTCTCGCTCTCAGTGCAATGCACACATTTAGCTCATCCAGCCGAGAGATAAGCCAGGTGAATATATACGTATACGCACCAACGGAGAGAAAGAGACTATACAAGATCGTGTTCGCTCGCGGTAATAACCCGACGTGATTCGGACGGGATGATTTGCATCTCGCGTATAATTGCGCTTCGGCCCAGACGGAATTAAGTTTTCATAAAGGCGGGGAGAGATCGAGAGGAAGACGCGAGCATCGCTCGATTGTAATCTCGTTCGAAAAGGGACAGGTATTAGGAAGTAGGATGTAGTTGTAGGGTAAGTTATACAGGATTGATTTTTGGAAGATGATAAGCTTTTTAGAGATGTGCATAACTCCAAGATCTTTCACTGAGAGAAGAAATTATTGAGCCAATCGTAACATTGTAACTATTTCAATATACACAGTTAAATTAAAGATGTTATGTTAATGGTTACAAGGCGATGATTGGCTCAATAATTCTCTTTTCTCAGTGTGGATTGAGTTACTTGATCAAATACGGGTTATCACGATAAGTAATTACTGATAAAGCAGACGGTATTCCGGAAATCGAAGCCTTGACTTTTGATGTGGCAATCGGAACCACTGGAAATCATGAATACCTCAATATACAATATAATTAGTCCTACATCGGTATTATATTATCATACTGATGGACAATCGAAGGAAATAATATTTCATTGACCCATTCACTTCCAAAATAATCACCCTATGGATTAGCATTTACAAAACCCACAACGCGAATATATAAAAAGCCTTTCATACAATCCCATCCCAATTACTCCTTTCAACCATCATCATCAGTTCCCAGCGTGAACTTCAACCGCGTCAAAAACACACAAAGACCGAAATTCGAGCGCCACACAACCTTCAAAAGAGCATCAGCAACAACGAAAATGGGCGTGAACCCAAGCACGACGAGATCACGACGTCAAGGCGTGCACGTACCGTCGTAATTTCGGTTATTGTGTGCATATAACACTGTACTCCGCCTCGATTCCGACAGGTGCGGCAGTCCACTTGTAAAAAAAAGAGAGCCGACGCGTCTGCGCACAGGCGTCCGAGATTAACACTAATTAATCACTACAAGCGCGCGAGCGGCGTACAATAAACGACTACGAGAGTCCGCTACAAAACGACGACGGCTCGCTCTTTTCGAAACGTTTCGCATGCGTAGGTATATGTATATATACATATTCCCGTATATAAAACGTGGTTTCGTGGTTTGAAGAGTGAAAGCAGATGATGACTGATGGAAATGAGAATTGGCTTTTCGGCTCCGTACGCTCGCGGTTCTTCTTTTGCAATGAAAGTTTAATTCTTTGTTGATTTATCCGCTGGACGAGCTTAATTACAATGATTTTAACGGTCATTACTTTTGCTCGGAGGACGACGAAGCGCGCACGCGTGTATGTGTTATATACGGGACTGTATGTACAACACCGAGAGGATGAGAGGTGAAACGATTTTTTGGGACTTCCTTTTTGCGCTTTTGAGATTTCTCTTGTTGTTGTTCACCGGGGAAAGGAATGTCTTACTCGCGGGGATAAATTAAAGCAAACTTTTGTAGAACTTTGGAACGCAGCTTCGGATTCATTTATCAAAATGAAAGTTAACTGGATGTATATTCTACATGAATGCGTATACAAAATGTAATTTATAAAAGTTCCGGCTGCTGCTGCTGTTGCTGCATTGGGTCAAGAATTTCTTTGAGCTTGCTTTCGCGTCGGGATACGATGCTTCTGTGGTACACTAATTAAAAACGATTTTTATCGGCTATCTGATAAGGAAAAACATCTCGTGAATCTTGCGGAGGATCGGTAGCAGTGCGATGTGAAATACGTGTAAGGCACAGTAGAAACAGTCGAGTGTGGTAAGACACGTGTTCCTCACCCTAATTATCGATTTCAAGTACATTCTAACGTTGGGAACATTTTAATGACGAGCTGTGCAAATATTTAAGTTATTGATTCTTTATATAATACAAATGAATGATTCATATCCTATATCGAAAGGCACTTAAAAGTTAATTCAAGTGTAGTTATTGGTATTCACTATAAATAATAACGAAATTTCAAAAAATCCATTTCTCAACTGTAGATTCACATCCTTTTTAACCCAATTTGAAGTCATACAATACACTAATATCATAAAAAATTAACACAATGAGATTTGCCTGTTTCTATATCACAGAACATTGAAAGAAACCCCATTACGTCAATAAAACAACACACCGATCGACGAATGCTTCAGCAGCAGCATCATCACCCATAACCATCTTCCACATCCCCGATCCATCTCTCATGCATCCTCGACTTCTCTCCACCTTCGTCTCTATAATATTACACACGGCGTATGAGCCTCTCCATCCCTCCTCTGCTTGTCCGTTGCTCGTTCCCTCCGGCTCTCTCTCCCTACTCTCTTGCTCTTATCTTCATCTGCCTTTGATTCGCGTGGCTGATAAGCTCGGGCTAGCGTCGATTTTATACACAGCCACGGCGTTACGTCAGCGCGAGCCGCCACTGCCGCGCGTTGTAAATTGCGCGAGAGAAGACGCGCGAGTTGATTAATGTGCGAACGAGAGACTTTTTCTCTGTCGGCCTATCTATACTACGTGGCGCTAGGACTACTTTTTTTTTTTAAGAGAAGGGTGAGTTTATGTGTTATCACTGTATATAACAGTGATGTTGATTTATAGGATGGGTGTGAACTGTCGATATAGTAGTAACGTACGTGTTTCTGCTTTACAGTATGAGATATCGTAGGAAACTTCTTCTAACTCGCAATCTTCTATATAATCGAACTAAGTTTCATGAAATTTTTAAAACAATATAATATCAAGTATCAAAATTATACATTCTCTAATCTTTTCCTACATTTTTCGGCTAATGAAACCAAAACAAAATACAGCCGAGTTAGGTCACAGACTGTATAGGAGAAACTCGGTATACGCACCAGCACGACCCTCTTCTTCCTGTCTGGCGTTGCGTCGAGGGAAGCCCGAGGAGGTGGAGGCCTCTACATCGTCGCTAAATTATGCGACAACTCTGGTACTCGCGGTAAATCACGCGAAAGAGGAGGCCGAGCTATACGGCTGGAATTATATACGGAGCGCGTGCGCTTACGTTGCGAATATATATATATAGTGTATACACTGTATACTGTAAATCGAGGTGTAGTGTCCTTGCGCCGCAGAAAGTTTTCAGTGGCACCGAGGGGATCGATTTATCCCAGGCAAGTTCGAGCTACGGACTTTGGCCGATTGCTGTTGTTTTGGTGTGAGACTGGACTGGAATCGCTCGAGTGTTGCCGGAAATGAATGGGATCAGTTGCCTATTTGATTCTATTTTCGAGCAATGTATCGAGCAACAGCCGAAAAAGTTTACGCTTAATTGTTTTTATGAATAATATTTCTCTTATAATTAATGTACTAATAATTATAAGAATAATTCGGTTACTGTAGTGATTCTGTTATTATATAATTTCTGAACGATACATCCCCAAGAGCAATTTTTATTCAACAAGTTATCTTCAGCCAAGTACACTCAATATACCGCTCAAGCGCTTCCAATTACACGCGTTCGTGAACAAAGCGTCGGCTCTACGCATAAAGAACTACTTCATCTATATACAAACTTCAACACAGTTCAGTTTTCATAAACCATCCCAGGCGCAACGACGATGAAGGGGTTGAAGCTAGTGTATACAGCAGCAAATATAGAGTATAACTATACCTATACAGAAGAAGTGCGCGCGGTCACGCAGCAACTCTGCGTACGTGTACCTGCGTCAGCGTTTAGTTTCTCCAGGACTAAAAAGGGCCGTAAGGGAAAAGGGTATAAACGCGCGTGAACGAGAGTCTGTGTACTTTGGAGCGAGAGCGTGAGCGTTTTCATCGGGGCAATGTTTTCCTGGGTATATATACGCGAGATGTATTATAGGAGAAGCGACGAAGAGTATTAAAGGAAATGTTTGAATTATTACAGAGATAATAGGTACTAATAAAGGTATGTGTAGAGATGATGATGTGGTTAGAAATGTCGCAGCTAAAAAAAGCAAGCCTTGTACTCTAGCATTGAACTACTTGTTTGGTTATAGACACGTTGTCGTCTTTGTTTGATGTAGTGGTGTTATATATAGCAGCGGTAAGTACACCACTCAAAGAGGATATATACTTCTGAATAAAGAATCTCTTCATTACGCGAGTATGTCTCGAAGGCATACCTGAGCCGGATAATTGTGTGCATTTTTTTAAACGATCTGATGCCATCAATAAGTATAAGGAACAACACAACAAGGTTTTTAGGCCACAACTTTTAGCGAGGATTATTAATAATCAAATTTCGAGAGGCAACATTAATTGTCGAAACAAAACCAATCCATATTTTCAGTAATTCAAAACCGATGTACGAACGAAATATGAACAAACAGGTTAAGAATAATGGCTTCCATAATTCAGCGACTTGTGTTAACGACTCGTGGGCACCCTATATACCCTAAATTGAATGATCGCGTCGAGTGAAACCTCTCTCTCTCTCCCCCTGACGACTTTCGAAAACAACGTTACACTAATTGGGTTATAATGACTGCATATTATAACCAGCTTGTATTAATTGTCGCAATAAAAACCTGACATATATGCTCACCCATTAATACTCCATCATCTTATTCGAGCCAAATTTCTTCATCCTCTGCAACGATGATGTGTAAGTACTATAGGTTTTCAGGAGACGTCTCATTAAAACGAACACATTTCTCATATACGTCGGACAAAAAAAAGAATTGTGTACTTCGCTAATTAACGCACTCTCTCTTTCTCTCCAATAAAAAAAGCAACACCTCTCCAAAAACAAACCATACCAACGTCGTATAACTCCCGAACTAACGAACCCAACAAAAAGGTCAATTCCCAATCATAGCCTCTAGCTATAGGAGCAACATCAGCAACAGCACCAGATCAGACAAACGAAAATAAAAACGACGCATCCTCCACTCTCGTCTTGCAATAATCGGTCATCGTTCGCGCCGATCCGGGCATTGCACGTTCTGTATATATATGTACATCGAAGAGGCGCCGGATCGACTCGGCTCTCTTCGGAGAGAGGATGCACGCCCAGAGTGGATATATTATAAGCGCCACGACCACTTTATTACACGGCGCGACCCACTCGTATTATTTATCGGAGTTTGATTCGTGCCACCGACGAGGAGGAGGCAAGGAGTCGTAATAATTGAGGAACGTAGTCTGGGGATTTTCTCTGACTATATATACTCGTGTGAGGGGGTATATATGAGTGATTGGTTCGGTTATTAAGGTTATTAAGTCCTCGCGGTAAATTCAAATGTTTCGAGCGTACGTGTGAATGGGATCTGAGTTATAAGAGGATTGACCTTCTGTATAGATTCTAATCTGGGTGAGACGTGACTAAGATGAAATTGTCGCGATGACAGAATATACGATTGAGTATACTTGTAATCAAATCGAACTAAACTTTTCCTCGATTCGATTTCCATAATTATCGGGTATATCCAAAACGCAAAAAAAGAATCTCAACCATCATAGCGCCTCATCAGAACAGCAGCAGCAGCAACAACAACAACACAGGCATTGATCGCGCCGCGGTGCAACGCCCCCGCTCGCAAGCTTCAATAAGCGATTTAATCAGCAGAAAAGTAAAGTTCGCGCTGGGCGCCAGGGACTTGTTTTGCTGCTGCGCCGCCTCTATCTCTCTCTCTCTCTATAGTCTTTCGTTTGTTTTTTTCCTCGCTCGTTTTGCTCATCCTAAGCGTTTAATTCGTTGAGTGCTGTTGGCGTATATGAAAATAAAAGCAGCCGGTTATTAATGCGCGCCGCAGCGCGCGAAGAACAGAGTAATATAAAGTATTAATGACTGCATTGCACCTCGCGAAAGGTATTTATAAGCTTTGAAAGCTTTCGATTAAGCGAACGCGTGCTTTTTAAGGGCATTTTATTGTATTGATTTATGGAAATTTCCGAGGCGCTTTCTTTGTTGCGGCTTTCAGCGCAGAGTTGTAAAGTCGAAGGTGATCGAGATAAGGTTTATACAGCGAAACTTTCCTACTTAAAACACAGCGAGTTTATTTATGCTTGTATTTTTTTTAAAGATGATTTTCAAACTTTCTATAAACAATCGCTAAATCCTGTCGAAAGGATCCCAAGCCTAACAATTTCTCTCTCGCTGCTAATGGACTACACGACAATAAATCCAAGAGTGACTGCAGCCAGACAGCAATTAATGAACGTACAGCGGTTGAGGTATAAAAAAAAGAGTTCTCAGCCATCACACACGCGATAACCTAAGCGCGGCGAGACGCGTCCTCTACTTCTATAAGGAGGAGGCAGCGATGTAATCCGAGCCGAAATTTCACCCAAAGCCCATCGAGACGTCGCTCACGAAACCGATCGCGGAAACGAGGTTATCCCGATGAGCATCGCCATGCAAAAGATGGAGAGAGCGAGAGAGGGAAGAAACAGGGAGGGAAAAAGTAAGCGCGAGATTACGATACAGAATGGGAGAAAGGGACGTGTGCGAGAGACTGAAGGCTGCAAAGAAACAGTTGGAGAGTTGAAAACGGAGAGCAAAAAAAAGGAGGGATTGATGAAAGAGAAAATGGAGAACGAGTTAAGGACGTTCTCGAGCGATATGGGCGGGGAATGAGAGAGCGAGGATTTATTTGCAATTATCGTGGAAATGCCGGAGTGCAAATTGTGAGTAATCAACTGCTGCGCAGCAGTATATTGGTACAAAATCGTATTATCGAGTCTGAGCTTCCTTTTTTTTCAAATAAATTTCTTATTACGATTTGAATAACGAGACAAAATACGAGTGCAAACGAAAGCGGAAGTTATAAACGGGGCGACAGAGAAAGTAAAGGAACGATCTCTGCGCGAGTGAAAAATAAGGTTGAACGAAAGCGACAGTGAGTCGAGGCGAGATGGAAGGATGCAACAACAACAAATGTTATACCACACGGTCTAGATCGGCCGAGTATATAGGAGTATATACACATTTAGTTTCGGCGAGGACGATAAGGTAAATTCGTGATGGTACAACTGAACGATGAGGCGGATAGATAGCGCAGCTTCGATAGCATCGCAAACTTGTGCATCACATCTTATATACCGATGGTGAGAATAGAAAAAGCTGGATTATTAATGACGTTTTGTTTACGTAAGTTGCTCTCGTCGTCCGCATATCAGGTATATTAGTAATAATCCTAAATAACCCTTGCCCTTTTTTTAGAGGGCAGAGAATGTCGGAAATGCAATTGTGTCGAGGGTAAAGTAAACCGCAAACTTTTTTTCATTGTAATTCCAATTTTTATAGAGGAGAAAGAGAGTAATAAGCATACACAAACCACAGTAGTCCGCTTAATAAAATCGAGCGCCAGGCAACCCCTCTCTCTCTGTCTTTAAAGCCTCGTCGCAACGACATCAGCATCAGAGAGAAGCCGCGGCTGCCGGAGACTGCTCGGCGTCTGGCTCAAGCGGAGCACAGGACAGAAACACAAAGCCCGCCGCCAACAAGAGAGAGAGAGACGCTAATACACACCGCGGGAAAATCGAGCGAGAGAGACAATATAAAAAGCGAGACGGGAAATGCAGAAAGAACGAAACCGGGAGAACGGTAGTAGGCTATACGGTTGGGGTGGCAAAAAAGAGAGAAAGCGAAACTACGCGACGATCGATTCCAACCCCACCGCGCGCCGCCGGCAGCCCGGTTGACTGTGTGGGTGCAGACGATAGTAACGGAGGCAGTGCCCTCGTCTGGCCTCGTGTATATAGCTATATATACAGACTAGCGCCGGCCCCTCCCGCTATTAACCGTATCTCTCCCTTCTCGTCTTCCTTCTTCTTATAGATATATACACACACACCCGAGAGGCATTTGACGACGCTGCTGCTGCTGCTGTTGCTCTTCTCTTCGGCTACTCGGATGTATCTTTTAGGAAGTGAGATAAGGAGGAAGGTATATACGTACACTCGCACACACGTGCGTACTACCTTTGTGTGTGTGGGTGGATTTACGCTCTCGGGAGACGTAACATTTTCGCGAGAGAACGAGACTGTGTGGATTTTGTGCTGAAAGAGGGATGGGATTGAAAGAGGAAGCGACTGACCCCTTTATGCGCGTTGGCTGCCAACTTTCTGCGGCTTGGAAGCGAGAAAGCTGCAAATGAAGTTTGTCTTAAGAGCATGGCTTCGGGTGAGAGGAAAGTTCGTTGGTTTGGACGCTCACTTTGATGGGAGTGACTGTTTTGATTTGAAATTGGATGCACTACTGACCAAAATCTTTTAAAATTCGATTTTTGTAATGATGATAGTAATAAAACCTCACAATAATTTTAACAATTATTTAACTAAATTTGACATACTATGAAATGATATATATATCCATACAATTATTTATGTGAAACACAAGTAAAATTTAAGAAACAACGCTAAAAATAGCAAACATCGTACCTCCAAATCAACTTATCCAAATCGCACATTCCCTTTATAGAAAAACTCCAACTTCCATCACTCTACGAGTTCACCAGAGAAGAGGAAGAGGGTCGTTCAGCAGCATCAGCCATAAAAAGCAAAAAAAAAAGAGAAGCATCGTCGCTGCAACCGCTCTGTGGCCTCTAAAACGAACAAAGGGAGCAGTTCGTCCGGCTGAAAAGTGCGCGCGATGGCACCTGAGTGCAGCAACAGCGAGACGTCGGAAAAAGAAAAAAAAAAAAAGAAGCTGGGGAAGTCAAAAGCGAGTCGTCGTCTTTTTTCCACGCGCGCACGGCTCTTGATTTTGTCACTTGCGCGAGCGCTGCACTTCCGAAGGGCGTCATTCGGGAGAAACGTTTGGAGAAAAAATTCGTCAGAGGTGAAGAAGCGACGTCTCGAGTCTTTCTTTTTGTCCCTGTGTTTGGATTTCTGTACTTTGATGCTCCTATATTGAAAAATAATTGATGAACAAATCGTTTATTTTAACGAAAAATACCGCCACAAAAGAAGATAAAATTAAAACCCTTTCCCTCCGCGTAAAACGTGGAAATTTCTGCTAAACATAGCGGAAAGTACTTCGACAAAGCATTTTCTCGCAAAAAATAATTCATCAAGCTTTTGTCGAGCTTTTTTTATCTCTGCGTTGGAGGAAGCAGAGCTGCGCGAACGCAAGGGCATTGCTCGTTATTATTTGTATTCCGTAAAAGCGCGCGTGGGCGTGCAGACGTTTGCCGCAGACACGACGACTAAGGCTCGTCTTTCGAAAAGGTAAAAAAAGAACTTATTGACAGTGCCATTAAGGGATGCGTCGCTCGTATTTACCGAGGCTCATAAACCGCCGTGAAATTCTTCTGCGAATTCTAAAATTTCTGCCGACCGGCCGTCGCTTCCTGTTGTGTTATATTTACCAGTCATGATTTTTCTTGTGCCAATAAATTTTGTTTTTGAAGCGCATTTCGAAAGTACTAAAGGAAGAATAAATATTTGCAGAAAAAAAAAGTTAATTTTGGAGAGTGTACGTGAAAAATAGCTTGTCTCTCGAAGATTAACCGAGTGAGCTTGAAAACAACTGTAAAAACTACTCTCTCAACGTTTACTGAGTCGGATAAATTACCAAAGTCAATACTTTTGTTTATTACGCTATTCGCGCCTGAAGTACAACTTCCAACACCCGAAGGAACAAATGACTGCCTCGACCTCCGGCGCTTGCGTCATCGTTTGTTTCGAAACGATGCCGGCATAGAAGGTATACAGAGAAGAGACGAAGGCAGACACTTTCGTTCCATTTTTGGGGTGACTTATGCGACACGTCGCTTTTTCGCCCGTCAACGTTACGAAGCTTGGCCACCCGAAATACGAAGCAATGCTGCTGCGCACGTTTTACTCGCTTCCTTGTTCTCTTTTGTTGCTGTGTAATGAGATTTTTTTTTCAAGAGGAAATTTATCGTCGACAATAGAATTCACTCCGTGTACATCAGATAAGAGAATAATGTGTTCGTGCCATTTTTTTCCATATTTCTGTTGAAGCATATTATAGTTCGATATAACACAGTTATAAAATCTGCATAAAATTGATTTCGTATAATACGAGTTTTCATTCCAGCGCGAAATGAAAAGTTTTGAATTTCATCGTTCCATCTCGTTAAGCTTTATAGCAGCTGCACTGATTTTTTGCGACAAGCATCGCACGATACTATGAAACTGGATAGCCGCGTCGGTTTATTAAGGCCGTAAATTAGCGCAATAAAATCGTTCACCGATTTTTTTCAGATCTCCGGAATATATGGCATTATTACCCATTTCCAAAATTTACACTGTCGTAAAAGTCATAATTTCACTTTGCCATATACTTGCCCGTTTATACAGACTTTTTCTCACGAGTATACATTTTTAAGTATATACACCACAACGAGATACCTTTGTTTAATGTGATTTTTTTACTGCTTCGAAATATATTCACTCAGTCCGTAAATCAACGTGAATTTAGTATCAAAGCAAAGCAAAATGCAATGAGAAATTAACCTGACCGGCGCACACATACATAGTGATCGAACCATCACAAAAACAAATTATTTATCCGGTAAGCAAGCTCATAAATCCAAATTCTCCACACCTCGGCCAATGCGACACCGGACACCTTTCGCAAGAGTTATACAGCAAAATCGTAAAGCGCTCTTTATTAGGGTCAGGCTTATACTTATATACACGCGTGCCAGAGCATTATGTGCCCGGCGGTAGCCACAGAAGTTCGTTAAAATGTAGGCTATCGGCGTTAAGAATCGCAAAAAGCGCGAGCGCTAAGTATCCGGACCGAGACCAAAGGACTTGGACTTCCTCGGTGTATATGAATGTAGTTCCGCAACTAGTATATAATGCCGAGGCTGGCGGGCATCGATTGCGTGGCTTTTGGTGCCGCCGGTCTTCGATCGTCCTAGTTAAGGGGTAAGCACGTGTCTGTGTGTGTGTGCGTTGGCACGTGGTGTGGTTTTTACTTTTAAAGGAACCGAAGCAGTTTTGCTTGAGAGAGATGTGTAATCAGATTAGTTAGTTTGCGTGATCTAAAAATAAAATATCGATTATATGTGTGTTCGATATTCGTAATATATAACATTTGCGAAATGGAAGGTACAATGACAGAATGAAACTCGTACACGTACATTGATTCCGGATACAATAACATCGACTCAACTCACGCAGATTGACACAAACATTCGAGAAACGCCTGTTCTACCTAGTCCTCGATCTAATCGTCTCGTCAGTATAGCTTGACTGCTCGTCGAAGGCAGATCGATTTTAATCATTGTGACGTAAAAATTTTAATTATTATGACCACCAGAATTTCACCGATATTCTCACTGATACTGCTCATCCTACTTATTAGCGTGTTGCAATGGATCCGCGTGTGTATACAACTATTTGACAGGTATTTTTCAAATAGTTCGATAAGAATATTAACCATATCTTTGAAAAATGTTGCGCAGATCGAGTGTCGTCAATTTACAGAATGTGAAGATACCTCAGTGTACTGTCGAGATCGTATTAAAGCTGAAGCATGCAAGGTGAATTTCAAAAGTCTGATTCTATAAAATTACTGCATTTTCTACTAAAACACACAAAATCACAATTTTATTCGATCGTTATTTCAGAAAATGGATGAATGCTTCCCACCAACAACTCCGGACGATTCTTTAATCAAGAATTTATGCTCAACCCCGAAGCCATTCATAAAATGGTTCGACTTTCGCGATTTTTTTGAATCTTTAAGAAATAAAGAAGATAATACGAAGAAGGATGAAGTAGTGGTAGATTGCCAAAAGTAAGAATACTATTATACAACAATCGGATTTTATAATAAAAATTTCATGCAACTTCAGCACAGAAGTGTTAAATTTTCGCACTTTTAAATAAGACACCCATCCTCTGAATGCAACAGAAGTCACTCGCGAGATCAAACTTCTGACTAAACGCACGAAAGTTTCGTTCGGCGAAGCTGCGATCGGTGCGCGGAATACTTATGAAAACCGGAGCGTGCTTAGACCATCCAACGAAGGGGACACCATACCACGCACACGACTAAAGGATCGCAATACCGTCGCATATCGCGCTGCACGAGAAGAGCGTGGGAAAGGCTTTTTACGACGTGACGTCGCGAGACTCGCGCATGCAGTCGTCTTGGGCGTCCCTTCCTTCGCGAAACGTTGAATATTTGAATCCAATTTTCTTGCCGGAATCGTATCATTTTGCGCACGATACGACATGGCATTTTAAATTTCTTTAATATATCCTTATTCCGTTGCCTTTGTATTCATAAGTATATTTCTTATGCATTTCTGAGTCTATTTTGTAAACATGTTGCTTAAAAACCTTCAATTGAATGCTAAACACCTGTTAAATATAAATCAATCTCGTATAAACACGTCCTCAGTCGAAAGACTTTCCAAGAAAAGTCCAACACCTCTACCATACGTATAATTATTAATTTTCCCAGAGTTTCTCGCTCTGTTTACAGCAAGCCAAAATAAGTTTCTCGAACTCAGCGCCGAGAGCAATTTATGTGATTTGTGTGTGTGTATACAGTCGAGCCGACAACGCGACGTTATTCGCGGGATTCTATCGCCGAGCTTATTGTGAGGGCGAGACAAGTCTGCCGAGGTGCGAGTGATTGATCGGCAAAAAGTCATCGCGTTCACCGCGAGAGAGAGAGTGATTTCAACGCGTGCTCGAACTGAGAAGTGGACGCGAGCGTCGTCGTCGGGGCTATCTTTGTGCTTCGAGGGGAAAATTGATTGAGGCGTCGTGCTCAGGAGAGGAGAGACGAGACTCTATTGGCTTGGGTGAAGGATGTCAGACTGCCAGTGGTTATTAGGGGAGTCTTTTGGGTGATTTCTCTGCGCGACTATTTGAGGAAATTAAAATACGATTATGGGTTCGTGAATTGCTGAAATATATACTTTGCTGCTTTCGTTTTTCGTGATGTTTATATTGGAAAAATTTAGTCTGTACAGAGTCGTTTCAAAAGTTTGACATGTGTCCTTGTGAAGTCTACAGAAAAACCGTTAAATTTCTAGTCGTGATTATTGCTTCCATCTCTTTTTTACGACTGCCCGAACTGAAAAACAGTTATTTCGGAGACAATTGCATGATTGGTATACAACTCACTGCCTGACAGAAAATGGAAAATGGAGGTTAAACCAATTCGCGTGGAGCGAATTTCCAACGAAAAATTATCCGTAATATATATGCAAAGCTGATAACGTATAAATGCAATAAACGAATTCGCATTTCATTTATACCCCCATCGAATTTCAGTTATTAGGTCAAACGAAATCGCGTATCAGTATAAGTCTCGTTAACAAATTTAAAAATAAATAATCTTTCAGAATTCACGTGCACGAAAAAAAAGAGTTACAGGACACGAAAAAGTCAATAACCTTTAAAAGTGTTAACAACCCATCGGGCGAAATTGATTGCGCACGAGACCAAAGCATCAGCGAATGAACTGCAGCAGTCGACACATACACGCTGCGGATTCGCAATCATCGGACCAGCCCTTTCTCACTCGAGTCATGCCATCAGACACACGAGAAGAGAGAAGCATCGATTCGCACGCGCGCAAGCGCCTTACATAACTTTAATCGATCCGATCGATCGATCGTTAATCGGAAATTGCCGGTTGGCCATCATGCAAACGAGGACCGCGTGTGTGTATATGTTGTCGGTAGGAGATGAAAAGCAGCACCGAAAAGTTATATACGCCGCGGCGATGTCGGTTTTCAAATTGGCTCGAATTTTGTTCGCACGCGCGGATACTTTTTAAATTTATCGATTTAATTTGATTTAATTTTTATATGGCCGATTATGTGGCTCTCTCGACATGCAGTGGACGGATATCGTAAATTATACCAGCAGTGTAAAAAACGTTTCATTATGTTCTTAAACGAATTTTTTCGGGTCTCATCGAGTACATTATATCTGCGAATAAGATCCATGAATGATTCAAATATATATACACTAGAACGGCTGAGAGCGTATTTTTTCATCCCACGATAAAGCGACTATTAACCAAGTGAACTATAAGCGAGGGACATCGCTTAAGGAAAGTTCCTTTCGTGACGCGCCAAAAGGGGACACAGCGCGAAGGTCTAAAGTATAACTCTACGTTACCTAGATGTAAGACACGACCCCATTATGTGGGCTCGATTTATTAAAATTGGAAACGTAAGCCAACCGTTGAAAAAAAAGCCACAAGAGTTATCGCATCAATCCTACGCTCGTTCACGTATACAACAACTTCAAGTTGAAGTTCACGATTTCTCACACGAGCACGTGGACGTGATTCATTCAATGTCAATGACTTCCCGAACCCGCATCAATCTGACTGAGAGAATATTATTATTATACACGAGTCGATTTTTCATGTATTGCACACGACTAATTACAGCACTCCACAAAGTTCATTCCGAGTCAACGAACTCGTTAAAAAAATAACTCAAATTCACTTTCCCAGCGAGGTGTGTGTACCAGTAATAAAAAGATAATCGAGTCCGCTTGCTCTCCGAGAGCCTAACGAAAAGTGCAAATTTCACGGTCGGTGTACAAACCCCAATCAAGAATTACGCTGAAAAGCGTAGCCTGTGCAACAAAGCCTCCGGGAGAGAGGAAAGGTCACCGGAGATGAGAGCACCGGTCTAACGTATGCAAAGTCATTTAGCGAGTCCGCACAGCCTATATACATGTGTATGTACCTTCTTCCGGCGCAGCAGCTTCCAGTCAAAGTGACTCATCCTGTTTATGCCACTTTTCTCGTTCCGTGTGCCAGAGCTCGAATTCAGTTGTATGTTCAGTATATATACGGTCGAAGTCAAGAAAAGCTTCAAGAGCCTCCCTGTCGTTCCGGGGAACTCGTCTCTAATAATAGTGTCCGCATCCTTGCGGAAAATTCATCGAGACTCGATTGCACCAGGTATGTATGTGTATATAGCTTCTCTCAATGTTGCTTCTTCGTCGAATCCAAGATTTCTTTATCGCCGATGACGGAGTATCGATCGAGAAACAGTTTCTGCAGGCCGACTGATGGCTCTCGTGCCATTTTGTCATTCATTATTCAGCCGTCGTACATACACCTTATAATACACACTCTTCAAGCGCACTATATTATGAGGAAGGCGCCTGGTGTATACAATAATCGACGTTGAGTATATTACAGCACTCGATTACCATGCGATATAACAATGCAACGAAGAAAGCACTCTACATCTCGCACTAATACACAACATCACAAGCACTGAGTTGCATCATCATCATCATAGCGATCCAGCATCGCAAAAATAGCACCGCACTATCCGCGTGACTAATCCGGCTACCTATAAAACACAGCGATGAGTCACTCGCGACTACCTCTCGCACGTGTCGTCGTTACGCATAGCAGCATCCAAAAAGTATCGACGACGGAGAGAATAGACACTCCCGCGCTTGGCGCCGGGCGCGACTAGGGCGTCGACGCACCAAACCGGCTCTCTCGAGCTTGCAAGCACACACAGAGAGTAGTAGTATAGCTGCGTGCGCAGAGGTAAACAAACGCAGTAGCAGGACCTGCTGCGCTTTGGAAAACGCAGACAAGCACACTATACAGGCACAGCGTGTGTTGTATCGACTGACCCCGTTTTCCAAAGCCGGGGCCTCCAGACCAAAACAACGAGTATAGCGCGCACGCCACTCTGGCGATCGTTACCACTACACAGCTATAGAGATAGACTTCTATATAAAGAAGCTGTGTATTATATGTATATAGATAAACCGTAAAAGCCGGGTGCGCGGAAAGACAGAGAGAGCAGGACGCGTCCACGGCGAGGGTGAGCGTCTCTCGCACTGGGCTCTGCGTGCGCGACGGCGACTCCCGGGCGGCGCAGGGGGAGCCGCGTCGACGGAATCGAGAGATTGGCGCACACCGCGCTCTCTCGCGCACACGGGCATGCGTGATAAATGCGAGCGGTGTGCCACCGGGAGGGTACGATATGAAAGACGTCGAGGAGGTGGAGGACTCCCTTTCGCGTGTGCGACGACTATACTATACTGCGTTATATACAAGGTATACCTATATATAGGAGGAAAGAGAATGAATTCAAGGTTAGCGTTGTTGGCTGAGGTCGCAGGAACTGCACTTAAAATATTTCTCCTGCAGTCGAGGGTGGCTTATAGTGCACTTGTTGGTGTGTGTGTGTGTGTGTGTGTGTTTTCGAGGAAGGGGCTGAATTATTTATAAGGCGTTGCGTGCTTGCGGTGATTTTCTTTTTTTTGCGTTAGCATTTTGAGGCGATAAAGGTGCTTCGGAGAAATTTTTCGTGTGATTGCCGAATCATCGATTTTTTTATGCTCTGATTCTGCTGATAAGGGACAGATACGTGGTTTAGTAGCAACGGAAATATCACTCGAAACTCAAGTGAGCTTGCAAGCTCTGCTGGGCAGATTATGACTTTGTGATATACATGCACATTGATTTCCTCATAACACATGAACACGAATGGTAATTTATTTTAATTAATAACTCTAAAAGAAGCTAACTAAAACCCTTTGGACCATCAGAGCTTACGTATAACTTCGTTATTTTTGGCTATTTTTCGCGTTAAAACTAAACTTTATACAATGAAACCAAAAAAGTATGTGTCTAAAAAAATAAAATATCATAAATAACAATATCACTAAAATTGTGGTCTTGTAAAAAAATAAAGAGAGGAAACATAAACAACAACCAACAATGCAAAAATGGAGAAGGGGATTTCGCTTCGACGCGGCGACAGTGGAGGGTCTACACGGGGTGATGTGCTATAGGTATCGTTTATTGCATTAGCGTGTGGGTAACGTGAACTGGACAAGGTTGGAGTAATTGAGCGTGCGATGCACTCGGACGTTATGTACCATGACTGCCGCTGAATGAAGACCGGAGGCATTTTCGATTTTTAACTGACGAATGCATAAACGCATCGTATGAATAATTTTGAAATACATTTTATCGCCATTATTTCGTGCATTCGTGCAGAAATACGACCATTACGCAAAATAAACTTATTTCGTATTTTGTTTTGCAATTTTTTTATTCGTGTAACAAAAAATTTGACGAAGAAATATCTATTGACACTAAACTTATGCGTTCAATATCCTTGAATGACGTTTTAATTGCCTATGACTTACATTTCCAGAGGGGAGTTGCCAATATAACAGTGAAATGGCGCAATTTATTTTTATGACCACAGCGAGAAAGCTAATCCATTTAGGGCACTAAGACTATTAAACAGGGTCATATTGTTATATTTTGCTGATAATTTAAATACAAATAGTTTAAACAAAAGTGCACTTGTCTTTTTATAAAATTTCACTAAGATGAGCAAATAGTGCTTAAAAAAGGTAATAGAATTAAAGCAGTGCAAAGTTAACACTTGGAAAGAAGTCCTAAAGCTCTGCCGGATCTATTTACGAGGGGGCTTAGTTCAAACGACTTGTAAACTGCGCGGTCGAATACAGTTAATTGGTTTAAAAACTCTGTTAAAGGATTAAAGCCACTAAGTCAGGTTAATTTTTACACGATTTTGCTGACACGCAACTTTGCGATGGAAAGTAACTATGTATCAGCGTTTAATTTAAATATAATATATAACATATTGGAAAGTATACTTATTAATTAAATTTATATGAATTATTAAAGTTATAAGATTCAATTTTCAATTTTAATAACCTTTCTATCATATTTAGTTATTTTAAAGGTTTACAAAATAAAATATAAACTGCTTTATATTCGATAAAGCTTTTTATCTCGACAGTCGCCGTGCAAGCTTTTCAAAATCTGAATTAATGCAAATTAATTCATATCAACAATATAAGTATAAAGAGGCAATGTTGAGATTTATTTGAGAAAATAATATTTATAAAGGTAATAATATAATACTTTGGCTATAAGAAAAATCTATACCAAATCCAAAAATTTACAAAAATAATACATTAAAAAAATAAAATTTGAAGGTTCATAAGAGGAATACTTTGTTAACAATTTAATGGTGATTTTTTTTATAACACGTGGTATAAAGAATGGTTAATCCAGACTTTCATAGCACTAGAGTCATCTAACGGTAGCGGCTTGAACTCTCTCTTGACTCTCTCCGTGACACCGTTTTACCATTACCGCAGTAGGTACACGATACAAACTCTCACTCTTCTTGCAAATAGAGACTTTAAAATCAATTTCTTTCACAAGTTAAAACAAAGTTAAAACTCTAAACCGCAGTCGCTAATAAATATTTTATCATATCGATTACATGCTAAAGTTGAGTACTCGGTAAATTTCCATGAATAAATTATCGTTCTTTACATTAAAATATAATAAGTATACATGCATAAATAACATCGTTAACAATAATATACAGCATAAAAATGCAACAAAAAATAAGAAGTTTCTAATTGATAATGGACTCACTATGTAAAGAAAGTAAAAGTCTCTGCGTAAAAAAGACTATAGTTCCTTAAAATGTATCACCAAAAACTTGGAACCTTTTTTCAGATTTAACAAATCACACAAATCCAATATCTGAGAAACCCACCAATCCTGTTTCGCAACCATCTATCCAAAACTTCACCAACTCTTACTTCCAACCCGATCGACCCGCACCTATAGAATCTCATCTCCCTCGAACCACTCAATATTCACCATCTTGAGCCAAAAAGCTCTCACATCACATCGCAAGTCGCACCTGTGACGCTTCGACAATCCTCGAACGTATACAACCGACCTATATATACATATACACCATACAGCAGGATCTCCGGTCGTCGTCGAGCGGCTGTTTCGCGGCAGCAGCAAATTGAGCGTGAAATTCAATCGCGCCGCGCACCCTCGCAGGCTTTTGTCTCGGCAGCGCGACAAAACGTCCGATTGCGTATATAAAGCACGATTGCAGTGCCGTTGTTGTTTGCTGCGCTGACGCGACGAAAGTGGGAAGGGCCGGAGAGAATTGCGCAAAGAAGTATAGTCGAGCCACATGAGTATTGTCGAAAAATTAATGCGTGTGTCTATCCGTCTGTGAGTCATATAATTAGAGACTGTTTATCGTGACGGTGATGATGAAGGTTGTGATCGATCGAGCAGATGTTAGTTTTATAATGATCGGTGATGGGGTTTAGGATGATTTAGTAGTGGTGAAACGATTGTTGTGTTGATTTGATACGTTCGTATTTTTTGGGGGTAACTGTTTAGGTACATCCGGTAGAAAGCCGTGTTTATAATTCAACATGTATTTCTCTGGAGTCATTTGTGTACGTGTTTTATTCAGTCATGTATTTAAAAAAGAAAATCGTAGTACCTGATAACTTGATATAAACAAGCCTTGGCAGGCGTGAGATTGACATCGAAGTAAGTTTAATAACATCAAATTGAGAATCAATTACAGAAGAAAGCCACAAGAAGCCGTGATTGCAAAGTTCCCATTTGGAAAAAACGTCGCGCTTGATAGTTTCCATGATGTTGCGATAAATATTGCACGATAGTCTTAGCTCAACGTAAGTAGCAATCAAATTGTCTATTTCTTGTACAGAAGCGCCAATCACTTCTTTCTTACAGTGTTGCAAGAATACTATTTATAGCTACAGATAAGAAATTCGGCAAACTCGAATTGTATCAAACGTATATATGTATAATTCTAATAACGAGCTTTCAAGCAAAACAACAAACTTTCCAACAGTAGTTTTTCCACGAAATTAACGGTATGATGCACTCAACTGAAAATCACAGCGTGCACTTTTCGCGTGTTTGTTTTTCCTTCTGTAAATCGCTTAATTACACATCTCAAGAAAACCACCTCTCGCCAATTCAGCCTCTCATTCCCCGGCGCTTCCTCGTTTAATAAAGTAAACGTCCTTCGCTTCACATCAGGCACATTGTCTCAGCCGCCGCCAACGACAATTTCATTGTCTTCCATAGCCACACACTAATACAGTAAATATAATACCGAGAAAGAAAATCACCTGCAGCCTAGCTGATTCCCCGCGCTGTAATCACGAATCTTTTACGTAAAGGAAAAATCCTTATCCTCTTCGCCTAAGCTGTATCTTTCGGAATCGGATCGATCCTAGCACAGACTTCCAGGTACAACACCGTTCAGTATATACTCTCTTACCGGCAATTATCTACGGGCGGCACGCTTATCGCGCGCCGGGCGCATTAGCATAGCTAATTGATACGTGCATTCCGAGTGTAATTCAGCCAACTCGCGATTTCACTGCCGTACGTTGAAGATGAGAGGCCTTTGTCTCTCTCAACATAGGCGCATGCAATTTCTCGGAATCGAGCCGATGGAAGAGTTTATAATTGTGGCTCGGGATTTGTGTGACAAGGAAAATCTGTGTTTGCTTTGCGAGGGTTATTAATTGTTTGACATGGGAAATGTTGACTATATATACAGACGTATAATTTGAAAGGTGGATTTAGAAGGATAAAGTCATTATTTGCCCACTTGTAATAATTAGACACTGTGTTTACTTTAGATGCATAAGCACATGAATCCTGTGACTCTCGGCGCTATACTCGGAAAACCGCTATAATATGCACATTGTTTCTCTCTCTTTTCTTTTTTGCGGCGAGGCACGTTTTCATCGAGATAAGCCAACGCAAATTCCACACGTTATAACATCGAAATTGGCGCGATGAGGAACGAAAATGCACTTGGGATCACGAAACTTCCCTCCGCATCGAGATCCGCGCGATCTGTATTCCACGATGCGGGTATCCCTTTGTTCTTTGCGAATTTCCTCCCGTGTACTGGCTCCTATAGCTGTCTCCGAGATTTTCGCGGGCTCGAGAGCGAATATTCGGACTTTCTCTTATGAAAAAAATATTAAGAAAGGAGGAAGGCTCTTTGTGCGCCGGGCAATTTTCGCAGATCGAATCGCGTGCTCTATACGCGATAATTTCCCGTAATAGCGCGTGTATACTCGCGGAGCATAATTGTTTACTTATCGAGTGTGTATCTGCTTCGTTTGCTATATTTTTCTCTTTTGTGAGAGTATTATTAGTTACTTACAGAGGACCAGCTGCTGGAACGTAAAATAATTTGTTCTATTTTTCCAAGTATATACTATATAAGCATCTAATTAATACATACGATGGCAAAGTCATTATAATTCGACCTGTTATACCAATAACAGCGACACCGCGTCGTAATCATCGTCTCGTTTTACACGAAATCGCTTCCTTCCGTCAAAAAAATAAAAGAGAAAAAAAAATACCCACCGATGCAGAAGGGGACAAGGGCACGTGTGTGTTGAACAAGAGAGCGGCGAGGCGAGTAATTTGTGATCGAATTGTAGCGTCCGTGGATGATTGCAAGGAGTGGAAAAGCTGCCCGCATCACGAAGCGACTCGTATATACCGATCGCTGGCGCCGCCGGAAGTTTGATGATTCACCACCGGCGACGGCATTCGGAAGACAATTCAAAGAGAATATTGGTTTTCAATAGCGTGTTGTGGGCGCGTTTTCCGTAATTTTTGGTCGATCCATATATATATTTCTGCAACGGATACGGCGAAACTTTGTATACCTATATGCGAGCACAGTTACGTCACTCATTATCGGCGATCCGCATTATTTCCATGAGAAACGAGAGAAAGTTATCGCAAACTCTGAGAATGAATCACATACACAGCAGGAAAGGTCCGCGAAGCTGGAAAAAAATATTCTATCAAGCAACAATGCAAGTAAATATAAGTATACAGCAAATCGTTAGCAGAGCCAAATTAGTAAAGCCTGTGTCCGAGGGACACATTCATAGATTTCACGAAAATCCCACAGTCGAGCATCAGGTCATAACGTTCTAACCAGTCATAGCCGCACAATACATACATACATACGTACGTACACACAGGAAATCGTATAGAGAGGTGCGACGAGGAGAGTATTATAGTAGTCGGTCTCGTCGGGCACAAAAGCGCGCCGGTAATTAGGTGACTCCGCCTTGCGACTATACGCCGGTCACGATAGTCGTAAAACAGCGAGAGTAGGTAGTGCCACCAACTATATAAAAGGGAGAGAGCACGAGGAGAGAGAGAGAGAGAGAGAGCTTTAAAGGTTCTCTTCGTCCTCGCGATTTATAACATCTGCTGGCCGCTGTGTACGTACTTACGGCTATTTACGCAGGAGAAAGGTCTATTCCTTATGCAGCTTTATGCGCATTGTTCGAGAGCAACAGCAGCGGCAACAGTAGACGGGGGTATAGTGTTGCCCGAGCCTCTCCCGTGAGCAAATTAGATATTTTCCGTCTCTCCTCAGAGAGGACTTGAATGATAAAGCAGCGCGTACTTTTCTCTACTGCTGAGGCAATTTTGAAGTACATACACATACATCGTGACGTTGGCTTGCGATGTATCAACGTGTATAATATATAAAAAGCGCGGAATAAAAGTGCGTGCTGCACAGTTAGGTCGAGATGCGCGCCGGCGCGCGAACGGGTCGCGTTTAATAACATAATAAAGTAAGATAAGCATCGCGGCGGCCTCTTTTGCGTCTGCACGATATTACTGTGTAGCGCTTCTTCTTGTTCTTTTTTTTATAACAGTGTGGAGGATTCTCTAGTGACTGTAAGTTAGGCGAGTCGAGACTTTACGTTATTATATAGGAGGAGCTTCTGACAAAGCAGATATGTGTGTGCATGTGTTTACGTCTGGTCGTTGTGCTTTATCAATTTTACGAATCGTAATAAAATTGCGTGACAAGATACGAAGGACTTGGAATCGTATGTAAAAGTTTTAGTTTAAAAATACTTTCGTATGTATACGACTCTGAATTGTACTGTATAGGTGGCACCGTAAAATTAACGTTCAATAGCTGAACTCACAAAGTAGTAAAACTGGGCAAGAAGGATTCAGTTTGGCTTGTAACGAAAGCTGCTGACTCAGAAACGATTTTGCATTTTTAAGTGAACCCGGCGATAAAGTTTTTACGCATAGAATATAAACTTGAAAACGCGTCGCTCGGAAAGACGATAATAGAGGTGAGAAGAAAAAAAATACCTTTGATTTATCCTTAGTCCCGACACTATTAACGAAGCTTATTAAAGGGCGTAGGAGTGTCTTTCGCTTCGTTCTGACCCTTGATCCTTACTTCACGTAGTTTTTCAAGTTTTAGAATATTCCCTTGAAAAATGTCAAGAGGTGTGGCATACTTTATATATATACAAACGCCTACTTTGTGTTCAACAACAAGCTATTTTACTCCTCGCGAAAATAAAATCTATTCAAGAGAGAGAGAGAAACTTCCAAAGTTATATACACACAACACGTCTGGCCGTAAAACCAGGTATCGTCGCACAAAATGTGTACTTACATTGTCGTAGATTTTCACGCACAATTCCAAAACCCATGCTGCAACGTTCGAATTCAATACTGCGAACAACAATTCTATCCCCTGCTGTAAACGCAACAAAAACACGAAACAGGGGACGCATGGAGAGACGCAAAAAAAGAGAGACCGGAACCATCCCACGCTTCCGCGAAAGCACACGATGTTGTGTTGGTCTGTGACGAAATGAGCCGCGGAGAGAAATTAATATTTATATCAACGCACGTGCACCGGCTGATCGGTGTATGCAAATTACTCGATTTTTTTCCCTTGTTAATATGTGCACGGACTAATCTGCCGGTACCACGTATATGTTGGTAAATCAAACATTCAGTATTTAAAATTGACACCTGCTTTTATTCTGTCTTAAGAATTATGTTTTAAACAGTGTATGATTGTAACGAGATACCTTTATTAGCACACAGACGCGATTAAAATATGTTGGGAAAGTTTCTAACAGTAAAAAGCAAAACTTGCAGCAACGCACGCGAGAGGAAAAAACGCGCTGCAAGACTTCACGAAGATCAATAAAGCCTTCGTTGTTATTCCGTTTGTTTTTTTCTTTATACGATCCCCTTAAACACATACAACACGCAACATTGATTAAGTTTTATAGATGCATTGTATGCGTCGGCGGCGTGTTTTTACATGATTTGTAAGCTGGGAGAAAGGCGAATTAAAAAAAGAATGCGCGATAGCGGAGACTAATTACACGGAGGGCATTGTTCTCTCTCTCTCTCTCTCTTTCAGCGTCGTCGTCTCTTGCGATTTCCTAGGGAAATACTTATGTCTCGAGTGTGTATAGTGCCGTATTAAACGTCGTGCGCTTTTTTTGCATAAATCGCGCAGTTTAAAGGGTGTACAAATAATTTGCGTAAATCATCGCATGAAGGATTTTTAATTGAACTTTCAGTCGGTACAGTGCAGTACCGCACCATAGAGAGCATATATTCAGGCGGGAGATTTATGAACTGTTATCCCACGCGGTGACATGGGAGAATTTCTTTCTTGTAATATATTCGACTTTGATTACAAAATCCTTTCATGGCGCCTTCTCGTTGTCGCTCTGCAGGAAAGTTTTCTGGAAAAGCGTTCTTATTATGCGTGTATCTTGTCACGGCGTGACAGATACTTCCACGTTTATCATTCGCACAGAAATAAAGTAATGCTTACAATTGGATAAATACTTGGTAATTACACTTAATTTTTTCGTGCATTTAATTAGACTCTTAAAAAATTGTTCGATCGATCTCCAATGAAGGTACACTGACATACACACATTTAAAGGATTAATCGTTTCCGTTCGTACTCCTGTTCTCAAAACATAAATAAAAATAAATCACGACTGCTCCTATTCTCACCCTTGATAATCGCGCATAAACCACCCATATTCGTCACTCTTATTCATGCATTCCACCAAAGCGCGGAAAAGATAACCAAAATCCCACGAAAAAAGAAATTTTCCCGTTACACATTCTCACTCACGTCAGTCGCACTCGAGAAAAGCAATAAAGAATCCTGACCTCGCTAAAAAAAATATCCATCCAAAAAGGAGTGAACGACTATCGTCTCTCTCGGACTAGCTAAGGGAAAATTAATGAACGAAGCCGACGAGAGTAAATATAAGCGCATACACATATACAAGCGTTCACGTATGCACACATCCGTTAAACACGCCAGCTCGAGCAAACAATCGTAAAACAATGCCCATTCCAACAGTGAAACTCTCCCTTAATTGCTTGGTCCTCGTGACGCCGTGAGTCTTCGGGATGTATGTATAATATGCATACACAATAAAAACTATTAAGAGAAAGAGAGAAAAGGCAATATAAATTGCTCGTAAAGGACTTCCGCGAGGGATATAGGTGGAGCTAGCGGTGAGCGATGTCCGAATTATGCGGCGAAATATACGGGAGCCGTCAAGTGAGAAGCCGCGGCGGTCTAATTAAAATTCAGTGAATTAAACGGACGGCTTATCTCGTCCCGAGGCGCCTCTATCCTCCTTCTTTCTTTCTTTCATTCTTCTGAGCTTCGCTGATTTTTCACGGGAACGCGACGTCTGCGGACACCTACCTCTATATACGACGTGCTGTGGCCGCTTGTATATATACATACGAAAGTCTGATGTGCTTCCTGATGGGTTACGAAATATGTAGGTCTCTGGAACTCCCGTATTATGCTCAAGTAATTGCATTCTTTTGTGCCTTGTTATATGATAAAATTAATGTTGCGTTAACTTCTGTTTGTATATTATTGGGAATTGGGACGTGCGTTCGATGAACTTGGCTGCGCGTTCTTTTTTTAATCGAATCTTAATATTATATATTACTTAAATAAGATAATATTATATAATTATTGGATAGCGAACAAAACTAAAAGTGATGAGCGATAAAAAAAAAGTCCTTTAGAAATTTAGACGCTGAGTGAGCGATTGAGAAGTCGAAACCAGGGAGGATACGGTTCACGGCGCGACTTTCGATTTCAATGGCAAAGTGCCGGGGCAAGGTCAGCAGATAATTGAGAAGAAGACGCCTCTGGATATCTCTAGGTGAAAATGCTTTTCGATCGTTATACGAAAGACACCCGCTTTCTCTCGCACCTTCGATGAACCGAACACTTCTCTCGGCGCTGATCCCCTTTTCTTCTTTTGTGAAATCCTACTGGTGGCGCTTCCCTGTCACGCGCGACCCGGACACAATGAGGATAGTTAAGTGAGCCAACGAAGCGCAAAGTTCGCGGAGTCATCGTAATTTGGTACCCCTTATCACTGAAGTAAAGGCAACGTTGACTACTCAACCTGAAGAGTTCAAAAATGAATTTTATTCAGTTAAATGTTATCGTAAAATAAACATTTGTTTTATTGCGAGTAAAAAAATGACTACAAAGATTAAGTCGTTCGTCATGTAGACACCTGCATCATACCTACTCCCACACTCGAACCACACAAACAAAAACTCACTTTACATACAAAAACCAACAAGACCATCTACAGTCACTCTTTTCTCTCATCTAAATAAAGTCATCCCAACGCAAAACATAACGAACCGCAAGTTAAATGTATCCTCGACCTATCAATCAAGCGACTATCGAAGCGAAAAATCGAATCCTTTGTACCACAAGCTTCTCGACAGCTCTTCTCCCACACAACGAAAACTATAGGTTCTCTCCAACCTCAACCTTGAAAAAGCCCGCTAATATACTGCGACTATACGACGGATTAGGTTATTTAGGTCTCTCCTCTCGGCAAAAAGCGCGTGGAAAGGGAATCCCAGGAATGTAGCACAGCAGTAGCACGCGAACGGATATCATCGTGTGTTCCCGCTGCTCCTCTCCAGTCCTTCTTTTTTTTCTATCCCCTTAGAGCGGAGCGGCAAAGTTGACTCAGACAATAGGCTGTCGCTCGTGTTGGATATACGTATATACATATAGGAGTAGCGACTGCACAATTTCACTTAACTTTCGCTTCTAATTAATTGGAAGCGTTTGATATCCGTTCAAGAGTCCGCCGCCGCGCACGAGCGTGTCTGCTAATCACCTTGAAAAGGAGCAGAGCGAGGAAAAAAATGCTACTGCTGGTGGTGGAGGGCAGCCGTGCGATAGTCGAGCGACAGGGTGAAAGGATTGGGGTTATAATACACGTGGTAGCTTTAATAACGGGGAATTAGATTGCCAGCGTGAGTGTGAATTTTGAATTTTTAAATTAGAGCGTGAATTTGATTAACATAATTATGATAATTATCCCAGGATATCGTAGCATACAGAGATTGCAATGTTTGCATCGTGTGTCCCCCATTTAAAGAGACTGTTTGAGAAATTAGGTTACTAGATCAAGTGGTAAATAAAAAAAATTAGTCAGACCCAAAAATTAGTCAGAAAATAATCTCAGCATGCAACACGATTTCCTTGAAACCCGATAAAATTAATAATACCAAGACATAAAAATTGCATTCCAGTTGGGAGGCGTGCGGCATCGTGCCTCTGTATATACTTATAATACATGTACACAACACTGTCTGTCGACGGCGGCGGCGCAATATTTCTATAGCCACGTCGTACGTCGGCTGCTGCTTTATAGGCTGCGCGCATTCCGATTCCCGCAAGCGCGCCAAGGCCTCAAATCATTCGATTAATCGAATTTGTATTAGCAACCCTGAACGTCAACAATGACAATTAACGAGCGATCGATCAATTCG
Source organism: Cecidostiba fungosa (assembly GCA_900474305.1). NCBI lineage: Eukaryota > Metazoa > Arthropoda > Insecta > Hymenoptera > Pteromalidae > Cecidostiba > Cecidostiba fungosa. The sequence continues at coordinate 161,139 of UCOJ01000088.1, read as the reverse complement.
CGTCCGCCTACGTTACACTTTAGCCGCTCACTCTTTTCACTGGGCTGAGAGAAGAAAAAGGATCTAATGGAAAATCGTGTCTGCGGTTGCACTTTGCCACGACGCCGACGAGGAATACGTGACCGAGTTTCGAGCGCAGGAAAAATCTAAGCACATCTGCGACTACTGTCAAGAGAGAAAGAAGGAAAAAAAACATTTGTCTGGGTAAATTGCACTACGATAGTATACAGTATAAAAGTACGGGTAGAACAATGCTCGTTTGGTGTTGAGCAATTTCGAGGAATTGCGATTAATTGTTATAATTACGGTACACGTGATGGAGTTTTCTTTTTTTTCTTTGTACAACATAAAGTCCTTCAAACGTTCTGTTTCTAGAAAAATAATTGACTTGATTATTATACTATTTTGAAAAATACAATGGAATATCGAAAGCGTCTCTCGTCATACAACCAAATACTCGACGGACATACGAGTCATATACGATTTGCCGTTCGTGTTTCGGCAAAAAAGCATCGAGGCGGATCGCGCATTTCGCGAAACACGCATCAGCTCGCTTTTTTTCTCTCTCCTATATACGTACACTCACGGGGTGGGCATCGAATTCTAAAACAGGGCGAGGCACGCGAGAACGTTTTTATCGTGGCCGCGACTAAAGTTTTGTATTCCGGACGAGTTTTGCGTTGCACTCGGTGGCATTTAAGTTTTTCAATTAGCCAGGCTAATGCGATCGCGGACTTCATGCGGGGTATACGACGATTTGCCGCTTCTTTTGCCGGAGGGTTCGCTGAATCGCGCGAGTAAATAAATTCGTATTGTGCGGGGACTTTGAAGATGCACCTCTCATTGGTTATTCGTCATTTTACGTGAAGAAGAAGAAAAAGAAGAAGTGGAGAATCGAAGATCGTTGGCCCGGTTTGCGCATGCATTGGTGGAAGGGAAAAAAGAATGTTCACTGCTGTGAGGGATCGATGGTCTTGATTCTTTTGGTGCTTTAAGTTAATTTTCCAAAATATTACGATGAGTTGACAAAGTGTGAATGACATCATACTTTGCATTGATTTAGTTAGCATTGTAATTTAAAAAAATTTTAAATAAAGCAAGTGCGTCAACGATTCGATTCTGTGAATTATATAATATACGATGGCTGTACAGTTAGACAGCTGATTGATATATACACGCAAAGCGGACATATTTATAAGATGTAACCGTAAAGCACTATTTTTTTGCTATCGACATAATCAAGGTTGTTTTTCAAATGCATATGCGTAAGTAGTTCTAGGACTATCCATTTATAGATTCTCGATCGCACACGTTATGTAATGAACTATAAAGTAAGGATATATATACTGAATTATACTACTACCGCAGACGCACACTGCACGGCTTGTGTTTGTAGAATCATCTTTAACGACCCAAACAAGAAGATTCGCAGTGACGTGCACATCATCAACTTGACATAGATTTATTGTCGTTTCGACTGAAGGCGATGTACGTTGGTTCATAGTATAACATGATGCCCAGACAAATGGATGAGCAGTATTACTGTCACCTTCTAACTTGAACCGACGTACACTGGATTAGAAAATCGTTAGGCTTATCGCTGATAAAAAGAATAATTTTCAAAATACACACGAAATAATAAAATTTATTATCGAAAACAAAATATATGCAGTGTAACGAAGCGACTAGTGGCGTCTGTATCCAACTAAAAGAATTAATAGACCTCGAAAAACGAAATTGATTACCAATTTAAAATGATATATCGTAGCCCGAGCGAACGAACTCTTATAATGATCAAACCCATAAATTAGAATTTAAGGTTGTCTTTGCCAAACTCATATATATCGATTGACTCAATAGCCTCTGAAGGTCAGATTTTAGATCACTCTTATGACTAGTTATCAGAAAAAAAAAATTGCAAGTAAATACAAACATAGAAGCTCCCAAATATCCCAGACCGTGCTGTTTTAAACTCGAAATAAGGTTCTTGGAAATTTGTGCACCGCGACTGATCTGTTGACTTACTTTAAAATAATTATTCTAAAAGCAGCCGAGTAAGTATAATCCAACGCAGACAACAACATAGAGAGTGAAAACAGCATTCCCAGCATCGATTCAGCAAAATTGCATCTCTCTTCCTCACTCCATACCGACTACTAGTTTTTTCTTCCTCTCCTCTCTCTATCACGCTTCGCGGGGCCCTACCCCCTCCACCGCCCACTTGAGGCCCAATAACATCGCGTCGTATAGGAATCGAGAGAAATAGCTAACAAAGAGCGAACACATGCACACACAGAATCGCGAAGCCGAGAGTTTCGAGACGCGACACAGGTAAATTTATGAGGGATGGAGGGGATGAGGTAAGGCCCAGCTCTCAGTGTCGCAGGTCAGCGAGACGGTTCACGGTCACACGTGGAGCCGCATGTGTGCAACCGATTTCACGGGGCAGTCAGCGCACACACAGGAGGGTGGGATCGATAAATAAATACTTCATTAATGTCGAGACGCACGACGCGAGTCATGAGATTGACAGGTTGGCAAAAAGAGGAGAGGGATGACGATGTGCGTCTGCGCAGTTTAAAATACCGATAGCGATACGATCGCATGCGGACGTACGTCTCCGGCTGGTTGGTGATTATTGCGGTTATTGCTAACTGCTATATTGAAAATGATATTGCAGTTCGTGGATGCAGGGGGTGATAGTTTTGAATCAAAATGAATTTATAGTCTGATGATAAATATTATTAATGATCTTTTTCATACTGTCTACACACTTTGAGCGAACGGAATGCGCGCAATTATCTTTTGAATTAAAAGCCAGATAAATCAAATGGGTTATGTTTTGGAGAAGAACTGCTCTTTAATGGCGAGCCTAAACGGTAAAAATCATGTCTTTTATAATAAATAAGAGGAAGTAACGTTATGAGAGGAAATCAGATTACACGCGAAATTCAACGCAGTGGGACATTTCCAGTCAAAATACACTTGTCGCCAGGCCAGAAAAAAAAACTTCGCAAACGTACATGCACGCGTGTATATGTACATGAACGAACGAACATAATAAACGAATACAAGGCGAACAGCAAAAACAGCAGAGGCAAAAAGGAAGCGAGAGGAGAAAGACGGAGTGCAAGAAATCGAGACTTAAATTACACCCTCGCAATCGTCGTCTTCGCAGCCTCTTAGTGCGTAGCCGGAGTCGCGGGTCGCGTCGACGGGATTAAATTTATTAACCGAGCCGACGTTACGTAAGTTTCATTTACGTGTTGTGCTCGTTGTTGCTTTTTACTTTTTTCCGACTCGGCTCTTTCCTGCTTCTCTCGTTACTCCCTCGTCTCTTCCCTTTCGTAAAGCTAGTGCGAGACTCGAGGCGGCTGAAACGATTATCGAAGGAGTGACCGTAACGCTCATTGAAATCGTTCAGCTTGTTTTATGAGTGTGAGCTCGGTCTGAATAGAGTTTAGTGTTATAAAAGAAAAAAGAAATTTTTTTTTTAAATACACATTATGGGACAATGATAAAATTAGAGTTAAATTTATTAGTAATAAAAATTTGGTTGCATTATAATTGCTTATTTTGTTATCGGACGATTTAAAAATTTCGGTAATATCGTTCTATATTTCTTGGAGAACATTATAATTTTCCGTATTAAAAAATTAAAAATTCTTTGAATAAATAATGATAATAAATTATACCATTAAACACGCTTTTAGTTTTCTAAATATGAAACGCCTCTCTCAAAAGATTAGCACTCAAATGACGTAATTGATTTAAACGATCGCGAAAATACTCGTTTGAGGAATACGGAACCCTAAAAACGCTGGAGCGGGCGATTTGCATTGATGATTCAAAGAAAGCTATAAAGTGAACAAAATTTTAAAAGCTTCTCAGACTTGATGTTATAATTAAGACGATGATTAAAATGCTTCTTTGAAGAGCTCGACAATTTAGCTGCTTTCACTTTTTGCTAATTTCGTTTACTTTTATGAACAATATTAACGAAAATAAATGCAGCATGTAACAGAAATTAGAAAATAAATACAATTTCACCATAGTTTTCAAACAACAGTTCACAGAAAACCGTTGATTCAACAAAAGTAAGTCAGATCGGTATATACCTATTCCAGCCATTGAATTCTCCTCGGTCTATAAAGATCCACAACGTAGACGAGTTATATAGCGACGCTATACTACGGTCTGCCGCCCTCGCGGCTGCAATTATCCAATTAGCAGGGGCTCGCTCGCTCCCTGGGCACAGTCTGATAATTGCGCGATGTCCGGTATCCGATGCGCGCGATACACGCTCGCCGCAGCCGTTCGTTCGGGAGAGAATTTTCGGGTATTTAGTGCGCGCAGACCCGGACTATCGCGTGGAGCGACTCCCGATATACGGGTGGTCCGAGTTCGTTACGGTGTAATTATTGAAAACAGAAGGTAGTAGAGTTTTTTTTGGTCGGCGTGATGAGGCGGGCCTCCTTTTATGGGGGTTGTTTAGTGCGTCTGCAGACTTTGGGACATGATGCTCTTTTGTGTATAATTAGGGGAGTGACGTTTTTACGAGGAGTCATTACTTTCCTTTCTGCGTATAATTTCATTGTTTTTATTCTACAGATCTGCGATCGGATTACAAAATTCTATGACATTGTTTACTCAGTTTCGCTACTCATCCATTAAATCCGTCGCGGATGTTCATCGCGAAACTGAACAAGCGCGTAAAATCTCGTCGAAGAAGCCTCTATTCCACCTTCAATCTCCGCTAAACGACAAATCGGCAAACTGTCCCGTGCCTATCCGCCACACCGATCATTTCTCTATACAACGCGCGGCAACGGAACATCCTCGATCGGATGAGCGGTAAAAAAAAGGAAAGAAGAACGTATATATACCTATAGGTGTAATAACACATCTTCGAAAACGAGGCCGCGAAGAATCAATCGACTATGCCGACGCGGTATCTCTCGAGGGGGTAGCAAAAGATCTGACCGATTTTCCGCGGCGATCGCGATCGTGGAATTTTCAATTTGCTCTAGCGCCGATCCCGTACAACCTTTTCCTTCCTCTATCCTCCTTCCCGTTACGTCTCGTACCCGCTGATTACTCCAGCGAGAAGTTCTATGTGTAGTATGTGTGTGTGTGTGTGTGTATAGTGACTACGAGGATATACCTGCAGCGCGTGTAATTGTCGGCGTTATTGTGTCAGCGATATTTTTCTGCAAAATCGCGTTAGCTCGCGTGTAACTTTTCATTTTCTCTCGACGACGTGTTCGGTCTCTGTTATCTGCGGCGCGAAAACGATCGAGGTGATTTTCGAAATTATTCGCAATTGATTCGAGTTCTTCTTTTCCTAACGACTGGGAAAGCTGATGATGAGGAAAGTAATGACGTATCTCAGTGCTCTAGTAAATAAATTAAAGCGATACGTAGTCAATAATGTGAAAAAAGAGTCAGCGATGTTTACATACAAACAGTAGAAACATATAACGAGCCTGTCATGAAATTCTATTGAGCTCATCCTCGATACCACTTGAAACAACAATGCCGTGAAGCGCTGACGATGATCTTTCGACGCTTGGAAAAGTAGAAAAGCTATGAGAAAGCTATTATAATAAACGTATACGTATATATACACGTGTGCAATCTTCTGTATGGTCGGATCCAATTACCGTGACCTGCCGTATAATATAATAATGAAAATCTCTCGATTCCCACAAAAATTAAACGATCTTCATTCATTACGTCTCATTAATTTAGATTCAATCGTAGGCTTCGCAAATGAGACTGTCATAACTGTGAAGAGATAGAGCAATTGACTTTTAAATTTTCAGAAAGTACAGTCGTCGGGTCCAATTAAGACAAAAAAAAATAGTATTAATAACGACACTTTGATTTCTTCGTTATCGGTATATCTCCGCTTTCCTCTGCGCAACAAGAGAAATAAAAGGCGCAAAATTTGACGAGCATCTTGTTAAACGCCATACAACCGCGCACAAAAAGTCTCCTTAGCACGAGTAAAAAGGCTACCTACTCCTCGCGGAGGAAAATAAACAAAGCCAAGTACCGACTCTTCGCACAACCGCGACGTTGTGCTCTCCTAATCGATCTCCCGACCATATCCTCTCTCTCCGCGATTCCTCGGACTCCAACCACCTCGGAGAACCAAGAAGAAGAAGAAGCAGCAGCGGCAACAGTGCCAATTACCGACTTCCAAAGGCGATGCGCGCGCGCGCGCGCGAAACTACCGGGCAATCTGCATATCATTTGCAAGTGGAAGGAGATGCTAAGCAACGCGGAACAATGTAGTGCGCGCGCGAAATCGCGAAAAACCAAAGGAGCTTCGACGTTAACGCGCCGAGGCGCCTAGAAACAGACGTCGCGTAAATTACGCTCGTAAATTTGCCGGTCAGCCCTATAGCTATATAGAGAGGTGTATACTTGCACGCCGCCGCGGCTGTCACACGTCTCTCGCGAGAGTGTGAGATGCCAACTGCTGCTGCTGCTGCTTCTAATGCCTAGGCAGTGCGAGAGAAGAACGAGAGGCGTTTGACATCTCTTAGAAGTTGTATTTTCTTCCGCGATTTTTTTACACTAGGGCTGAATGGATGGGGCTCTTTTTCATGGAAATTTTCCTCCAGACATTTGTTCGGGAGATGAGCAGACTGAGTTAGCTTTAGAAGTAGTGTATGATGTATATAGACAGACCGAGGTGAGCTTTTTATTTGAATAGGTGTTATGGACGAGAATGTTAAAATAGAAACAATCTTTCGAGTAGAACGAGTTTGAATTTTTTAAACTACCTTTCAAACCAAAACCAAAGTCAAAGAATAAAAAAAAAACAACAGCAACAGAGAGACAGTCTCAAAGCTACAACTCGCAAAAAAGAGCTTTTGAATAGGACATGTTCTCCAGCAGCATCGAATGGAAAATATCACCCCGCGCGCAGAAACTGCGCTCGCTCTGTTCTCTCGACGATGCATCAAGTACCTACTCGCACTTCAAAACGAAACTGCCTCCCGGAGCCTGCGAGTGTGTAACTATGCTAGACCCGACTCTCTACGTCGTCGTCGTCGTTGTTCAGTCCGACGTAAATCTACGTCGCCGGCATATCGGACGGAATTTATTTCCAATGCCCGGCTAATGAGAAGATATAACATGTGTTGTGTATGTGTGTGTACGGGGCCTTTGAAGCCGCGACGACCAAGAGAGAAAGAGAGAGACTACGTAACAGTGTCGTTCCACGACGTAGCTACTATTATTTACTGTTGGTGCGAGCGGCGCAGTTGTTACTTTGAGAGGGAGAAGGACTTGTCCAGGAAGTAAGGGCGCTTTTTGATGTATCTTTCTACGTCAAAATTTATTAATGCCCCGGCTTCGGGTTGCGGGATGCTGGCATATTTCGCGATTAATAAAGTGATATCTTCATGCGAAGGGCGAGTTATTCGTCGTCAGAATTCGCTGGGTATCTTTTATGTCGTTAGGTGTTGAATATTGAGAAGACGTTGGAAAACAAAATGCATTAAACACTGATGATAATAAATAACTCCAGGAGCGAAATCCAAGATACTTTTTTGCACCCTTGAGAAAGGCATGATTAAGTGCGTTCAACGTTAGAGATACACTATTATTTATATAATGAATAAATACATAAGAGGCTAATCCACTTCTAATGTTTCCACTGCGTTACCCAACGGAAAGATTATCTTTTGATGAGCTGAGCTCGCAAGGAGTAATCAAAACTTCAAAAACGTTAGTCAACTCCGAGAAAGAGAGAGCAACACGCTTTTCTTTCATTTTAATCACCAGCTCTATTTACTCAGCTATTCACTGCCGGCAATCCTCCAAATTTATCGCTGCTCGGTAACACCTTTTGCCAAGAGTCCAAAACTAAGATCTGAGCGCTTAGTCACATCTCTCTCCAACAGAGCGATGCTAATTCAAAGAATCGCAACGTTAATTGCATCCTCTATAAATTTTTCCGACACCTCGTAGCCTCTGCGCAAAAAAAAGAGCAGCAAACTTTCCATCTCGCCTGACGCGCGCGTGTACTTACACACTTGCATCACTCTCGACTTTTTTTTCGCTAAAACGCTTCAGCTATACTATCCTATACAGGACTAGAAAACAGTGAAAGCCGTATGTGTGTATATAAACGTGTAGAAATAAAGTAGCGCGTGCACATCACTCACCGGAAAGTTTCGTATGCCGAGGCGCACCTTGGAGTACTTCTTCATCAGGACCCTCCAGAGCACGTAAGCCATCGTGTGCCCGGTGTTACTTGGAGACACGGATGAGAGAGCGAAACCGTTCAGTCAGTCGTGGTCTTCACCCCCTCGTCGTCTGTACCTTTCTTTCCTGCGCTGCTGCTGCATGTGGAGGAGCGGTATCGTCGTTACCTTGAACCCTTTCAGCACTGGGATAGGGTCAGAGGGTCTCTCGTGCCGTCTGCGTCGACCCACTGCCTGGTTGAATGGCTTGGGATGTATATAGGAGAACGAGAGTCAGAAGTGAGAGCGATCGGGTTGATCCGGACGTGCGCTGAGGGGACGGTCGGATTGCTGCTGGGTCATTGCTGCAGAGGTGATATGTCCGTTCGTAATTCTGTTGTGGAAAAAAAAAGAAAAGTTAGTACAGAGAAATTAATATTTTATAAAAAGAATAAACATAAATTGCAATAATATTTGTTTACTACACGTAATTAATTTATTATTTTAAAAAATAGCTCGAACAATTTGAAGGATCGGATTTTAGTCGTAATTCTAACAAAGCCCCGTGTTTTGCTCTTTTTCCTTCTACGCCTCTCCCTTTGTTGCGTCTATTTCGACTTCTTATTCTTGTTGGGGGTTTAGGCTTATGACTCTTTCTTCGCGCCGATTTGTTAGAGCCTGAATGGTCGCCGCCGCCGTCTCGCCAGTCGACTCGGTGACTTTTGTGCCCCCATATATCGGAATATATAGACGCTCGAGAAAGAGAGAAGACCGTCTTTGGATCGGCATGTTATTCCAACTATATAATTCGGCTAAGCTTTTTCATTCTTCTCTCAAGTGTTTCTGAATATGTGTCTATCAATCGTAAAAAAAAATATTTAGTTTTTTCTCAAGACGTTCTCTATATACATCTTTTGATTCACTTTCTTTGTTCATCAATAATGCATGTATTAGTGTATCAGAAAATACTTTTTCTAAAAATGTTAATTCAGAGATAAAAATCAATCGATCGACTAGCTGTGTATACAAAAGAACCGATGAATACAAGCGAATATTTTATCAAGTTTCCACGTTTAGTATTTCTCTCAAGCGCATCATCCAAAAGAACGCGCGTTCCGGTCGACTAGTTCACGTGAGAAGTAGGTGCATATAAGAGACGTCGTCCAGAATTGCTCATTTGCATGTCAATGGTTCCTTTCTAGTAGTCACATTCTCCCACTATAATACACAAAGGAAACTTTTCGACCCAAAGCCGTGTGTCGCATGTTCAATCATAATATATACGTTACAATTACAGAATGACAAATTCGTTTTTATTTTCGCGTATCCAATTTGTCCCTCGATTTTCGGACTATCAAGCTCTCGCCTATATACACGTATACCGATTTTATTTTTACGATCTTATTAGAATTTACGAGCTGCAAGCCATTCACTACTGTATAAACAATCGCGTCGTACATGGGAGAAAATATCCTCGTGAAAAATGGGTTACGCAAGATCTACACAGGACGACGACGACGACTGTGTGCCATAATACGTTCAGTCTCTCTCTCACTCGCGAATTGCATGATTTTAACGATGCCCGCGCTTAATAGAGATCGCAAAGTGACCCGCGTCTCGAGCTGACAGAACAATAAGCCGAAACATAAACCCAGAAAGCAATAATGATACATTGTGCTTCTATTTTCATTTTATTACACTTGGTCGGAGCGTAAAAAAGGAGCAATCAAATTAGCTGAATAAAAGTTTGAAGCTGATGTTGCCACGCGTTAGTATACAACGCGCGATGTGCATACATTATTTTTTTTTATTGGTGCGAAAATTGCTCGTAACAGAAGCTGTGATAATGACGCCGTGAACAGAAAGATATTTTATTGATTCTTCGCGGAATCATTTACGTAATTGAATTTTTAATTGTTCTTTTTACTCGATGCATGACAATGTGATTTATAATTGAGAAAGACTAATGTGTGTCGTAAAGCACTGGGCTGCACGTTGCAAAGTCATTATACTTTGCTTTAATCACTTCCCAAAATATATAACGTATAATAATAATACAAACAAAAATTATGCAAAAGTGTAGTAAAAAATAATGGCTCTAAATTTAATAATTAAAAGTGCAATATAAAACAATATACTTATATGAGTTACGTAATGGCAAAAACAATTATCAAGCAATATATTTGTTGTGACGTTTCGTAATAACGATACTCAAACGTGACACTGGACTAGGAAGTATTTTTCATTTCGCAAAGCACTTCCGGCTTACTGAGATTCTCCTGCAGCATCAGACGTTATATACGACCGTATCTATATTCAAGGCCAGAGTCATAATATGTGTAATCTAGACAAAAATTCTCATTCCGCAAAAAGCCCATAAAGCGAAATGATATTTTTGCAATTCACCATCTTCTTCTTCTCGATAACTTTACCAAAAGTAAATAACCTCAAAAACACTCCACGTCATACTATATTAACGCTTTTTCATCAGAAGAAAATCCCACCCTAATAACCTAGTAAAATCGCTTTCGAGGAATTCCAAAACTTACCCAAACATTCTCCTTCTAATATAGAAGTATTGGTCGCGGCCACCAGCAGCACGCACGTGTTGATCCGCGTCGAGTCTCCGGCTCGCACTGCGACCGGCAATTTGCAATTTCCCGGAACGACTCTCGCCTTCTCAGCGTCTCGCCGTCGAACGTTGACTTCCGGAAAGTGTAAAAAACCGTTGGCGAAGATGACACCCCTCCTACTGGTCAGTTTCAAAACTTCAGTATGCGCATGCGCCAGCCGGTGCAAAAATGCGATAGAAAAACAAATCAACTGAGAGCATTGAATGGAAATTAAAGGAAATGCGATTTATAAGATCGTATATACATCGGAGCACTTGTGGCGACGCGAGCTCGACGCACTGTATAGGTATAACACTTGGTTTTTCTACTTTTTTTTTCTGAGAAACGATCTTCGACCCGCGACACGTATGTACGCTTGAATAAGTTACATCGCGAGTAATTTTAGAAGAGAGTAGTCACGGTTTATTTTTTACTCGCAATATTCAAAACGCTTGCTTCGAGAGTTAACCTCAAAATCAGCACTTTTTAATCGTTTAGCAACTAAGTATTCATAAGTATAACAAACTTTAACTTTTCACAGAGTCGAAGCACTTGTTACACCGTTTGCAATCTGTAGCCCCCTCTACAGCACTATACCATAAACACACTTCCGAAAATTCTGTCACGTAAGTATACAAACAGCACTTTTTGTCACCAAAAAACAATCGTGTTGCTCTCCTTTGTGCGTCTAATCAAACACAATAATAACACACACCAAAAACAGATAGTTCAAGCCGCAAAGTGGGCTGCGGAGCTCGCGCGCGCGACGGCAGTCGCTGCCGGGAAATAACTGACAATGCAACACACGCAACATGCTGCTGCCGCGGCAGCAGCAGCAGCAGCGGAGAGAAAGAGAGAGAGAGAGAGACTATGCTAGCGCCGGAACGAGGGGAACGGACGCGACCTGTTGGAGAGGAGCAGCGCCGGCAAGATTCGCGGGGACTAGACCGGCGGTGCGCGCAGCAGCATATACACACTCGGGATTCCTCCTCCGCCTTTTGCTCTTCTTCGCTGCTGCTGCTGCTGCTGCAGCTTCTTGTTATTTCCTTTTCCAAGAGAGAGCTTACTCTCCGATCTTATACGTGTGTGTGCGCTGAGGTGGCGGTAGGGGTTTATTCTATTTTCGTCCTTTTTCCTTGGCTTTGTTTCACTGGGTGAGGGGGACGCGACGAGGCTGCCCTGTTCACACACTGCGAGAAGTTTGTTAGTTTTTTTTGCTTTCGGAAGGGGGAGAGAGAATCACACCGTGTCTACTGTGTGTATTTAGTGGCGGTTGATCGGTATAGTGTTGATTTTTTGGAATTTGATATATTTCTCGTATGATTGTTGCTTTTGACGAGTTGATGTATGTATATTATTATAGTAGAGGAGTGAAAAATTAGAATGTGTGCACGTCGCGAAGGAAAAAATTAATCGAGTATAAAAGATAACAGTTACAACTGCAGCCGTATATTCGTCACTAATGAAGACATCCCTCTTTCAGCAATCTCGAAGAAACCAAGCAAGTCCTGTGCTCTCGATAAGACAAACAGCCGAAGCGTGGTCCAATCTATTTATCACCCGTCGAGTCATGAAGTTAAATGGATGCGGAACGACGCGGTCTGCTGCTGATATGGACAGTGTTTACTTCGAATTTGAGGTGAGTTTTTTCGTTTCGAAATTTTCATTGTGGCGTAAGTTTGTGATAAGTTAATGTGTAAATTAATTAAGGAAAAATTAATTGTTGACATTGTTTTTATTAATTGTGTACGTTGTTTTCCTGTATAACAGACGCCTAAAATTGGAGAATTATCCAAGTATAGAGCAAGACGTTAGTATTACAAAACTTTGCTGCAGCTCTACAACGCTACAATGAAAAATGTTCATTGAATACAAGAATCTGAAAACCTACGAATATGCATCTCAACAAAACCACACTCCAGCTATACAAAAAAGAAATTCTCTCTACGATGGTTTCCTCTTGGCCAGCCGAGCGCGATTAGCATCGGTGTCCGGTGTTTCCCCGTCGTCTCTCTCTTTCTTTCTTTCTCTTCCTGTGTCTCGCGCTGCAGCCTATCACCTCGGCAGCTTATTCGTCTCCGGCGTATATATACTTACCTACTGTCGCGACGCTCAGCATTACCTTATATACCTCGCATAATACGTCTCAGGCTGCGCGTCGCTGCACTTTCGTATTCAGCATATATACTGCGGCAATCATCATCTCTGCGCACCTTTTCGCGCTGCGTATATAATATAATGCGTCTTGCGCGTGCCGTGTCTCTGCGGTCGGAATTTACAGATAGATTTATTGGTTTTAATTTGTCCTTGTGTCGAGCGCAAGGTATGTGCGGTTGTCTTATTTTGGAAGCATTGTTGTACATATACGATTCTTTGTGGTGGTGCGCGGCATTTACTTTTAGCTGCGATATACGTAATTAAATTCGAAGCTATTTTCGTATCTGAAGTTCGAACGAGTTTGCGAATTGAAGTAAGGGAAAGTAAGGAACTTTGTAGCGCTATGGAAGATGGAAAGAAATTCAATATGAAACTTACTTCCTGAGAGCAGAGAATGCGGTATCTTTTTTGATAAAAAAGATTAAGCATGAAAAGTGAAGGTAGAATTTTGTCACCGACTTTCTATGTATAATACACGCAAATGCACCATAAGGTCCGAGAAATTCACGTGCCAAGCCTTTATTAATCTGCAAACTATCGTGTATAGGTCTATACCTTCCAGCGCCACACCTAGATACAGCCAAAATGATAGTGAGCATATGCAGGATTTTCTTTTTCACCGCAGTAGACTGCGCGGCTGACTCACAAGTCCAGAGTAATCGGATTACCGATAATATGTATTTAAAGTATATGCATAACGATAGTTTTTAATCGTTGAAAATGATGTTATATGTGTATTTTAAAAATAGAACTGATCTTTTTGCACATCCATCATAAAAAAAAGAATCTATACAGACTACCCGAAAATAGCTATTCTAATTAAAAACACCTGCGGCGTTAATAATTCTCATCCTCGGGCGTAAAAGAACCTTAAACGGCCCATAAAAAAAGTCGTACATCCATCAGCTCGGTTAAAATATTAGCTTGGGTGTGTTTCGCGGCGCCTGCCCCTTTAAATTCCGGGAAATCGAAGGCTATACCTATATAGCGCCGCGTCAGACACGAAGGTACAGTGTATACCCTAATACGTCGCGCTCCACTGAGCGAGCTATATATTTTTTTTCCTGTGAGGGAGAGAGTCACCGGTCTCGAGCTGAATAAGAAGGAGACGAGGTGAATTTGTTTTATGATGGAGTTTTGGATGAGATGCTGGAGAGGAGAAAAAAAAATTAATTTACTCTTCAATTTTAAAATAAGTTAGCAGTGTAGACACTGTGAAAAAGATACAAGTATATATGTACGGTGTAGGGCAGAAAAAAGAAAGGAACGTATCAGATAACTCATAATTAATCGCGTGAAATGGTAAAATCCATTTGCACGTTATTCTCTCATTATTAATCACGAGTCAGCCTCTATAAAGCGTAAAATTCGTTCCGCTCGCTAGTCACAATTTCTGGATATAGGCACAACGACAGCTTAACAAACTAGCTGCAAAAGACTCAACTGAAAAGTTGCAATACTTATCTACGCAAACACTCATTTTAAAAACAAAATCAATCTGAGAATATTTTCTCTACTTTAATAACTATAGCAACAACAACATTAACGTAATATGTCCCACATATCTCGCGGGCGAGTGACGAAACTCGCTACATGCACACACGAAGGTCAATCCTCTGTGTCATAAGGGCAATGCAACGCTAATACAAGCCGTATAGGCTGCATTATTCATCGCATACTAATATACAAGCCGCCGGAGTTCGACAATGCGTATATATATTGCATATACCTATACACGTAATAAATTTATGGGGCGAGCAAGACAATCGCTCGAAATTCGTATTTCAATCACGAAGTTTCGTGTGCGGGGGAGACGACGATTGTTGTGTGTAAATTCAAGCGCGTTTCTACACCCCGAACTCTTTTCGCACATACGTACGAACCGTTAATTGATTTATAATCAGCCTTTTTAACAAATTGCGCGTCGTTTATTTCATTCATGCTTGTAATATACAATAGAAGATAAAACAGCGACTTGCGTATATCAGCGCGATTCATTATCACCTTATCGCGATCTTCTACGAAAACAATTAAGCATATAATAATCGAACGCAAAAACGTTTGAATTTTCCCATCGAGTAGGCAAAAATTGAGTCTAATTTTTCATCTCTCACCATCCTGTTTACTTCTGCATAATTTACCGCGGCAACGAAAGCCTCGTGGAGCAGAACTAATCCAGCTTATAATATATATTCGCAAAACGTATAATCAGCCAATAAGCGCGGCTCTCTTCTATTTTCATCAGCAGATTAACACACACACACACACACACACACACACACACACACACACACACACACACACACAGAGGAAAATAACTAATTACCGATAATTTCGCTTGGCAAACTTTCTACATAAATATATAAGCGAGCGATGGCCGGCTAATCAAGATCGAATATATCCATTTTTACACACTGGCTGATGGGGTTTATATCGACGGGCGAAAAAGAACCGAGGACAAACAACAACCTTCCACTTCCTGTATTACAGCGCAACTTATCCTTACATACATACATGTATCCATACACAATATACCGCGTCAGAGATACAACACACACACACACAGACAAAGAGCCAAGCGTCTTATCGATTATCAGAGAGCTGCGCCCGGAGATTTTTCTTTTTTTTCCGCGGGCTCGCCTTATCTCACTGCGTAATCTAACGCACGGGGATTTCGATCGGTGATCAGTATCACCGATCTTCGGTACGACAAGTTTGCTGCGCTTCTCTCGCTCTGTCGATTATTATTAATATATATTCCGAGAGAGAGAGGGTTTATCGGGCGCGAATAAGTGATTTCACTTCCGTCGTGCAGCAGCGGCAAGTGTGAAAGCGCGCGAGGCAAATAAAGGAAGACTCAACGCGAAGGCGTCTCTCTCTCTCTCTGTGGATAACACGTGGGTAAAGTGTATGTATAAGAAAAATATTGTCTACGCCGCGAGGCTAAATTTATCTGGACTGATAATCGCGGCCGCTTTTTACGAGGACGGAGATTCGGTGCTTTAACATTGAGAGTGTTATAACGACGCTAATAGGCTTGTGTGATCGAAAACTATCATCCTTTGGGTACCAGTTTTGTGGGGTTCGTTGATTTTAGTTCGGTGACTCGTGGGGGTTGTGGGTTTGTGGAATTTTATAAGTGCTCGTGATGTGGTTTAAAATTAATTATTGGATTGTTTAAGTTTGGGTTTTGGTGATTGACATATAGACGTTAGTGGAAATAGTGGAATTCAAACCTTTTCGATATTAATATTTGTATAATACAGCAGTTAATTAATAGCAGTGTTTTTTTAAATAAAAAAATGTTTAACGTTTGTTAAGAAGAACCTTAAATATCTTTATGAAAAGTGTGGATTATATACAGATTAATTAATTTGCAAGACGTTAAAAATACGACTCGAAAATTTTATCTCAAGTATTGTATACTCATCGACAAAACATTCAGAACATTTAAAAATAGTCCTCTGTCTTCAATAATATCTGTATAGATAAAGATCACGTCATGTGATGTACCCAATATACAATATATACATTACGGTCTAAAATATATACACTCTACTTTAATCAAAACATTCATACTGAAATGTAAATACCACAGTAGTTTGTAATTTTTCTTAATATTATTTATACTCTTATTTCAATAAAATCTTCTACTTTTCAGGTCGAGCTCTACAATCACCGCTAAAAAAATCAAGAAGCTATATATACACCACCAGTAAAAAAAGAGATCACACGCCCAAAACCATGCAAAGACGCATCGACCCGTCTCCCCTCAAACAAAAATTCCTCTGCCCGATATAAATAAAAAAAAAAAAAATAAAGTCAAGAAGAGAAGGAAGTGGCAAACCGCACCTACGTACACAGAACGAGACAAAGGGGAACGCATCAGGCGTGTATTATATAGACTGCATGAGCGATGAGCGACACGCGTCGATTGACGAATCCGACCTTGCGAATATGCGGGCGCATCGAGGGCAGCGACACTTTTGGCGAGGACGTGGCTGCCAGTTCGACTCAGACAGGACAAGCATCTTTCGGTTGGCTCAACGGTCTCTTCGGCTTCCTGCGATGTAGTCGCAGACGTAAGGAGTGGCATGCCAACGAGAGAACCACTTCCTCGCAGCTCGCCGTTTCTAACGCTTTGATCGTTAGGGTAAATAGTTGATTTTTTAGTATTAAATTTTTGTTTGATTTTTTGTCAATTCAAACGGTGTTGATCAGGTATCACAATTTTATTTATCCTCGATAGATTGATTCTACTTTCATTTGCAGCAGTTGAAGAGAATTGTTTTACTAGGAATTGTATAAGATTATAATTTATTTTTGAGATACTTATTTTTTTTTTTTTGATCTTTTTTGAAATGCTGCTTATCACGATTTATAAATCAAAGCCAATAAGGGTAATTCTGTATTTCGAAAGATTACACTACAAAGAATCGTATAGAACAACTCGTCTATTGTTTTTTTCCGAACCAAATTCAAAATACTATTATTGTCAACTCTTTTAAAGTAGCTCTTATCAATCTTCTATTTGTTCATAAATACGGTATCTGCTTTATCTTTATTCTGAAAATATCTTCGTACAGTTCATCGTGAACTTTTAGAATCGTGTCCTAGAATCGTCGTCGATATACAGATAATATAGTGAAACATTTTAAAAAGATATGCGAACAGAGAAAAATCGACGATCTACTGATTTTCTGATAAATATAGTTTTATACTACACAGTAAGAAGGCACCTGGTGCTGCAGCTCACTAGTCAACAAAACAACTCGGTGAGATAGTCATAATTGCAAGTAACCGATGCGGGACTCCGGTGCGTTAGAAGAAAACTCTGCGATAAAAAGTGAAAGTGCTCGAATTAAAAAGCATCGCGATCGAGCGTTGAGGGAATCGGATTATTTTCGAGAATCCGTGAGTTATAGGTTATGCAATTGAAAACGATTAAAAATATATTTTTTCAGTAACGCGAATTCACAATTTACAATCAGTGTAATAATCTCTTTTCCAATTAATCTTAATCATTTCAGAAAAATCCTCAGGAAATCAATTTCAACTGGCTCACTTCCAATGCAGTATCAGACGTCTTCAAGGTTAATCAATAATTCAATCGTCTATCAATATATATCTCATACGTCACTTTATCAACAGGATTCTAAGATTCTGAAAACAGCTATTGCTACATCACAACACGATTCCTAGCTCTCGTCTCTTATCTTCCTTAGCCTTACATCGAGATGCATAATATCATCCACACGCACACGCACACGAACACGCATAAAATCGTAAATATATACGCTGCAGTTCTGACGATGCACGTGTCCGTAGATTCTGCTGGTGTTTCCGCGGGCAGACCAACAGTCCGAAATACTCGCCGGCGTCGCGCAAAAATTGGGCTGGACCGTCTCGGAGGCAAGGAATGCGGAAGAGGCCGCCGGACTGTTTCGCACGTGCTGTCACGATCTGGCGATCGTCGACCGCAGGGGCAGCGCTGTACGATGCCAAGAAGCTGACCAAGTTTGCAGGTCGTGTGTTTGCGTTGTATATGTAGATGTTAATGCTCGACGACGGCTGTCGCGTGTCTTGGAAACGTTATATGGATTTCGATGGGAGCTGGCTATTGAAGTGTTGTCCATAATTGATTGATTTTTTTCTCGTATTGAAAAAGTATTGTGTAGCTTGTAAATATTTATTTTTATAACGTTTTCTTGATTTCGATAATGTTTTCTTATCTGGCTTCGAGTCGATTTATGACTTGTTTAAACTGCTTTAATAATTTAATTTATAAATGTCAAAGATAATAATAACATCAGAAGAAGAAATATTCATTTGGCAAATTTCGAATTTTTACAGGTCTTTGATCGAGATGAAGAATACAAAGCGTTGCAGCATCATTGCTCTGGTTAAGAAATCGTAAGTTAACTAACAGTGAGGAATAATTTTTATGATATATTTCACAAATCATGACAATTGAAAATTACTATACAGGTTTTTCACTGCCCCTCACAAGGAAGAACTCGTAATTCTACACTTGCTGAACATAGGCTACAATAGGGTACGTACTTCTATTTTTACTCCTATACATATACATCAACTTCTTTGAAATGTTTTTTGAAAAATCTTTGTTCGACAACGTCCACGACGACGACACGACACTCATTTCTCAAGCCCATCCAAACATCATCACGACAGCCATTCCAAAGACGATCCCTCTCATCACCGAAACCATATAATTATTTTTCTGCATATACATCACGCAAAGCTCAATTGCACTGGACAACAACAAAAAAATTCCGAACAAGCCCAAACGACTATAACACAGTCCATCACATATTTTGCAAACACAGGCGCTAATGGAATGCTCACACGAGGGGATCTTGATGAATGAGCTCATCGGTATCTACGCGAGCGAGAGTCAGCCGAAAAGCCAGCTGGCCAGTGCTCAGCTGCTCTACCTCGCGGTCGATAGGTGTCGAGATATCGTCCACGTGACTAACGATCAGCACGTCATCCAGGTGAGCGGGTATATTATAGTATACAGTCATAAATAATAATTTTAGCGATGAAAAGTGAGTAAGTAACACATTGTGTGTCTGTTAAAGTTCGCGAACAAGGCGAGCGAGAAGCTGCTGGGATACAGACAGGACGAGTTGCTAGGAAAGAGTCTGGAGGAATTCGTAATGAATGGTCACTTTGAGCTGATGGATCAGCAGTTACAGAAGGGTAGGGAATTCGAGGGGAATTTTCACTGGAAGAGGAAACTCAAGGGAATGATGAACGTCAATTGCAGGATTGTGCCGATGAACGTTCCCGGAAGGTGTGATCTTTTAATTTCTTAAAATCCTATTAAGTACCAGCATAATAATACGTTTTCTATTTATAGCAAGACTGCGTTCTACGTGTATTTATACGATACCACGTGTAGTCTAGAATCGTTTCCATCGAGTGCGAGCTTTCAACACTACCAATCGCGATCGAGTGTTCAATCAACGTACGGCCGACGTTCATTAGAATTGCACCACTCAGGCAGTAAAGTTATTAAACATTCTCAATTTTGCCTAATAAACAAACGTTCGAACTTCTCTGACGATGCGCTATTGTTACACAGAACCGAGGCGATCTATTGTGGCGAAATTGCACAACTTGCCATTGGAAGCTCCGATTACAAAAATAATCACGCTATTAACTCAAGCTGCGGAAGACGCTATAGCCTCAGATGTGAAATTTCAAATTGAATCGGTTTGTACACATATAACACATAGATAACTTGTATTTCAATTATTACGGTCAATCTATATAATCATTTCGATTGCGTTGATTTGTTTATTAAACAGGCTATAGAGATACTAAAAGGCACGGAATTGTACTCGCCGTATTTCAGAGAGGACTCTCTGTCCGAATCCGATCCTATCAAGTCAGATTTCTTAGGAGCTTTAATATCGGTAAGCTATATTCGAACATTTTGTGCTCAAAGAGTACGATCATTCTGTATTCTTACAAAAATCACAATAGATCTCCCCCAACGACCCTCGCAAATCTTCCGCCGCGTCGTTTGGAAGACAGTCTGCTATCCTGAAGATTCTCAACGTCAATCAGCACCAGCAGCTGAATGCAAAATTACTAAAGGGTCCCCGTGGCCCACAGGAACTCGAAGACCTACTCGAAACTGGTTTCGAGTGGAATTTCGACATTTTCAAGCTGGAAACTTTGACCAATAACAGGTAAGCGCATACACCGTCGCGACAAATTTTCGATTAAAAATACTAATACAGCGAAACTTGGATAAATGATTGAAATTATCTCGACTAGGCCGCTCTACTATCTCGGCATGACTCTGATGAATCACTATAGAGTAGCGGAGCGTCTCGAGTGCGACGAGCGCACGCTGCAGAATTGGCTGACGATAATCGAGGCTAATTACAACAGCCACGTGAGCTACCACAACTCGACGCACGCCACCGATGTACTGCAGGCCTGCGCTCGGTTCATGCGCTCCGACAGAATACAACAGATACTCGATCCTCTGGACGAGGTAGCGGCATTACTCGCTGCCGCGGCTCACGACATCGGCCATCCAGGCAAGTCTAGGTGAGTGTTTGTTTGAAAAAGTATAAAATAGTGATATATGATGAAACTATGTTTAATATTGCAGTCAGTTCCTGTGCAACACAAGCAACAAATTGGCTATTCTTTACAACGATTTGACGGTTCTCGAGTCGCATCACTCGGCTCTTACTTTTAAAGTAACACTATCCGATGAAAACGTCAATATTTTTAAGGTTCGTCTAATGATACAAATACGTTCATACTCCATCCCCCAATCGCGTTCTAATATTCCAGAGATGTTATTTTTGCAGAATCTGCACAAGGACGTGTACAAGTCCATGAGGCAGAACATAATAGACATGATCCTAGCCACGGAGATGACTAAGCACTTCGAGCACCTCGCCAGGTTCGTGAACCTCTGCAGCAACAGGATCGGCGGCGGTGAAAACGAGGTATAATACTTCAATTTATTTTTTCAAACGTTCCTCACAATCACATCAACTATATGATTTCCCTTTATAAACTCAGACTCGAAAGGTTCACTCAAGCATGTCGCAAGCTTACCTCGATAATTCTATAGAATAACAATTGCGAAAGCTCTACTCGCGATCCCCGACCGTTCGTCAATTGCGATCGAACGTTGAAAAAAAAAGAGTCAAGTCTCCGAGAGGGGCTTCATTGGTGCTACCGCTGTCGCAATTGGTCGTGATTCTCGCTGTGTAATTGCTCCGCGTGCACTTTGCATATCGTGGAACGCGCGCGGTGTCGCTGTTCTCTCCGTATGGGAAAAAGTGTCGATCGAGAAAACTCAGTCGACGGGATGTGAACGGATGAGATTCTCGTTGACAGTAGGAATAAAGGCGTGAATTTGTGACGTAGAAATAATTAAAGTGAACGACATTTTGGAGTTAAAATTTTGAACACCGGAGCAATTTTATGAATGTTAATAAGAAAAATTTTAAATATAATAAGTATCAATGTTCTTTATATAAAACCATTTGAGAATTTAAAAAGTGTAAGCTATGCGAAAGAAATCGCGGTAAGAAGAAAAGGGAGAGAATGTTAAAAGAGGGAGACTCACTACTGTTGCAGGCTTTCGAAGAGGACATAGTCGATGCGTCTGTGTTTCTGCTTCCGGAGAACGTGACTCTGACAAAGAGAATGATGATCAAGTGCGCCGACGTCTCGAATCCCACGCGACCATTCAGACTATACGTGGAATGGACGAGGCGCATCGCCGAGGAATACTTCGACCAGGTAACAATTATCCTCCTTCGTTTGTCCTCCTTCTTCTCTTCCTTCATCTCCTACTTCCCTCGTGGCTTCAATAGTACTCTTACTTTCCAATCTTGTCTCCTTTCCTTTTCGTCTTATGCCGACTGCTTCTCTTTAGCCTCTTCATTGTGTTATCTCTATAGAAACTGAATAGAAAGAGTATGATCAAACAAATATTTTGTAAGATAAGTAGATAATGTCTCGTAACGGTAAGACAATATTTTAGAAGATCGTTTTGTCGTGAAAATAATACTCAAAGAAAAATTCTCTTGTTTACAAAATCATACAAATTTCTAACTTGATCAAGTCTTATACAATGTATTTACATTTTTTTACACATCGACAGACCGACGAGGAGAAAAGAAAAAAGCTGCCAGTCGTGATGCCGATGTTCGACAGGGCCTGCTGTTGCATACCTAAATCGCAAATCGGATTCGTCGAGTACATCATCAACGATATGATGGAAGCGTGGGATGGTAAGTTTTTTGTGGTTACGTGGCAATGCTATACAAGCTACTGTTTTTAATGAAAAATATAAACATATTTTAGCATTTATTGATATGCCAGAAATGGTAGGATATATGAGCGAAAACTATATGAGGTGGAAAGAATTAAATGTGAGTACATACATGCTTGCTGAATCTAACAAAAAAATGCAACGATATTATTGCTATAATAACATTATTATTTGTAATTCGATCACAGGAGCAAGGTATAAATACCCTTGAAGACATGGAGAAACTTCAAGAAACTCCGGAACTGAGACTTTTTAAGAAAGAAGTTCCAAGCTAGAAATCATGTTCGTATAGATATAGAAACTAGTGTTTGATTATGATTCTTGTAAATAATTTATTAAAGACAACTTGTTTTCAATCCAGTTTAATAGTAACATGTACCGTGTAACGCTGTAAAAGATCGTCGAAATCGAGGGACATTCATACAGATATTTTCCACGTCGGTAAGCTTATGTGTTTTAAATTGACCTTTCATGTCGCGCGTTCATTACCGCTTTTTTGTTCAAATCTCATGAATGAAAACGATAAGCTCAGATTTGTACTCGATCACGTGCGTGTGTCGACGTTCAAAAGAAATATCCGATGTATGTACTGTTTCTTTTTTATTTGCGTTAAATCTAGCATATAACGCATTTTTCGTTCTGATCGTGATCAATAGAATTGATCAATAATAATAAAAATTCTGCTCCGAGTATCTCGCAGTAGATAAAATAGCTTCGACGTTCGCCAGAAAAAAAACCGTTTGCGAAAGAAAATCGGTAAATCATCCGCGCGGAGCAGCATAGTGACAGACCGGGTGAAGAAAATAAATGAAAACGAGCAGTCCCGTCAAAGCGCACCCCAACGCGTTATATACAGGTATATAAACACATAGTGGGACAGCATTATCGAGCGGAAAATCTTAGTCTCGCGCGAAACACAGCCGTGAATCATCGACATTGAGCGGCTTGCGCAATACAAGATTTGCCAGATGCCGGAGTATAGAGACAGCGTACACAATCTCAACGGACAAAGACAACTAATGAATGAATCGGGGAGTAGTAAGAAATGGAACTGGAGAACCGGTGGAAGAATTTTGATTGCCGATAATTATTGCCGATCTCGATCGCTGCTGCGGTATTCGGAAAATGTCCGTGGAAGAAATATTTTTGAACAGCCGAGACAGTTGGAAATTCCCATAGTCTTGTTGAAGCGCGAATGCACGAAAGATATATGGATCAAGCAAGCACTTATATTGCCTATCGAAAAAGTAATCGTAATCTTCATCGCACATTTCTCCTAATCATATCGCACACTATCGACGTTCACTTCAGTCAACGTGACAAAAAAATCCAGTTATAGCAATCGAGGACAAGTCATGATAGCGAAAATTCTAGGATTCCCACAGAGCTACTGCATCAACGACAATTTTTCAAAGCCATCTCAGTCCCAGCAACGAAAGCAACAAAAAACGCCGCAGCGAAATGTACACGAGAGACAGTCACGGCTATAGGTCTTACATACACACACACACATACGCAAAAAAAAAGAAGCTCTCGAGAGGAACAATGAAGGCTCCCGCACATACTGCGATGGCACGCGGTAGAAAATCGACTACGAGAACGGCATCAACAGCCACCGCCAGAATGACAATAGACGGATAATGCGATCTCGGCTCTCGGATGCATTATCGCGATCCAAACACGCTATATATAAGATCAGTATAATGCGTGAGCCCGACGAGCGCGAGCTTTATCTGGGTTAATCGTGGTGCGCCCATCGTTACGCGATGACGATTATTACCGGGTAATGACGCTGGAGGAGGTCGCGCGAGCTTCTTCAGTTACTCCTTGGCTATAAAAATATGATTATCGCACGACGCAGATAATGATTGTTTTATAATTCGTGTAACGTTGTGTGATTGTATGCACACTGACAATGGAAAGATTCTGTTATAGGATTTTTATATACAGTCATATTTATATATAAATGCGAGAGAATGCGACGATTCTATAGCGATCTTATACATCAGCTCCTCTCTCGCAGTGATTTATAATCCTCGAAGCTACGATAAATTAACCGCACGAAATCCTCACGTCGCCTCCGACGAAATAATAAGCGCAGAGTATATAATACACACACCCCGTGAAATATTCATCCACGTAAACAGAAAGAAATCACCAAGGCAGATGACGGACAAAGCAGTCTCTCTGCGCTTCAGCGAGGAAAGAAAACGCGTGGGCATCGTGCAGGGCGATAATTCAAAGGCGCACGTGGAATGCAGATCGGTGTTTGCTCTGTGAGTGAGACGACAGAGAGAAAGAAGAAGAAGAAGAAGAAGGTCTCGTTTCAGCGACGATGTCACCCACCGCGAGCGAGACGCGCCTCTTCGCTTGCAAATTCGAGTCCTATTCTTCGTTTTCGCGAGCGCGTCGCCTTCAATTCTTATATTTCCACTCCTTTTTGCTTTAGTTCTCATTCCCGGCGCCGCCGACGACTGCCCTCGTCCCTCACTTTCGTTTACCTTTGTCTCGGTCACGTCATCAGTCGAGCTTTGACATGTTCGTTGAGTTCTTTTTTTAATTTCGTATATGAAACCTTTGCTGTGGCTAATATGGTTTTGCGGTGTCGTGTATTAAACATAGATCCATCTTGTTTTACTCGCGATTCAATTTTCAATGACTTTTTATTGATGACAATAGAAGTGAATTAAATTTCTAAATTTGAGCCTGATTCAGAACATCAAAAGCAACTATAGTCTCTTTTCTAATGTAAAAACAAACGCTTTTAAATATTATCCGCAAAACACTTTGCGCAACACGCTCAGTTGGAGTAATCAAGAAAATTCGATAATTCATGGAGAGCTCGGGTGAACAGATCGAATTTTTAATCGGATCGAGAAATTCGATCCGACTAATACTTTTATACATCAGCTATACGTTCCACGTCGAGTCAGCGATCCGAGAACAGTGAGTTTAATGGCTTTTTAATCTTATTCCGCGCGTTTGGATATCTTTATGCACTTTTGCAACTTTCCAAGTTTCTCACCACGACAGCGTTCAGTGATTTCAACATTATAAACACGTTTGTGTATTACGTGTAAACATTTCTCCATTAACAATTATTCAATTTCGAACATTTTACTTTCATTTCCAAATTACATCAACAAGCATCCGACGACCAAACGCCGCACATATTCTCAAGCACCTACACATACCATCACCTTTTAAATTCAATATTAATACACGCGTCGTACTCACAGTTATGCACGAAATTTCACTAGCGCTCGTATTTTCATCAAGAAACGACGATCGTCAAAGAGTCTCATACGAGCCATAAATAATAACAGTACACACCCGCGTCTGCGCTCTAATTGAGCGCGGGAAGCCGACAAACGCTCGTGCGACGATTGTCTCTCTCCCTCTCATCGCCGCGTCATAATACGCGCGACTTTTTGCGCATAAAAGTCGAGCTATACACGGCAGCGAAATAAATTAAGAATCGCAGCTCTTTCAGACTCATTAGGCAAATGAAACGGGGGAAAAATGATCGAGCGACTGTCTCTCAACTGCGTGATGTTATAAAATAGATATGTAATTAAGGTTGCAAGAAACAAACGTTTTCATCCGCTGAGACGAAGAATCACATAGACAAAAGGAGGACGTGTGTGTTTGAAGAAAAAAATGTTCCATTTTTGGGGCTTGTGAATAGGCGTTTGTTCCATTTCTTTATAATAATGCTTTGTGCGTGAAAATTTGTTTGCTGCGCTTTTGCAGTTTTATTACGTAAGCCTAATCACAGAGACAAACAATAGAACAATTTCTATTCAATGAAGTCGAGTTGTACTTCAGTAGTTTCTCTTATCTGCGTCAAAAGCAATAAGTCTTTCATTTATATGACGTGTTGGTATAGTTAAGTTGCATGAAAAATCATTTCAACGCAGAAGATACCGTATGTGAAAATGCAATATGGAACTATCCGAGGCTTCTTATATAGGCTTATTAAACATATCTCCACATCATTGTTAATTTTCATTGTTATCATGTGCAGTGCGTGTGTAATCTAAATATTCCGTTATTTTATTATGACGCTACTGTATCAGTTACGCAATTATAGCTTAATGAATGCACGTTCTCCGTTAGATTTGTTTATTGATAGGTACCTACTCTTCTTCTCAAGATACTTATCCCCTTATATATTATGCAACGTATACAAAATATACGCCCCTTTTTTTCTGAGAAAATTAAAATAATCAAGATGATTTTAAAAACTAACATCTCTTGTGTCCCTCGAATATTTGATCTAAAATCAAAATTAAATAAGAGCAAGATGATTTTGTTAATTCTAATGACACGTATTAACTACTCCAAATTCCCCCCCATCGTCTGTTAAACCTAAAACTCTCAACTTTCACTCTCAACCATGATCCCGAGTCGCAAAACTCTCATTATTAACATTTCGTTCTCCGCGCGGCTCCTCGCTTCCGGTGAGTTTGTGTATGCAAAACTCGGTTAATGCACTCGCGAAACAATCGTGGACGCTCGGGTTACGTGCGTGTGTGTGTGTGTGTGTGTGTGTGTCGGGAGACGCCACCGCATTATATGACACGCAGCCTAATGACCGACCGCTACTTACAGCCCACACGAGGATATACAGCGAATGAGAGCTACGAGAGTATCGCTTGACGCATTTTCACTTGTTGGCGAGCTTAAGAACTGACGGATGAGATGACAGGTGATGAGGACGTTGCTCGTTTCTCACGACTTTTGCTGCGAAGCGAGCGCAATGAACTTACCATAGGTCACACAGCGTTGATGTGAGCGATTTATTTTTGGACATTTTCAAGTCTCGTCATTGGTACTTATACTTACCTGATTTGTATCTATGCTAAGTTTATGTTTACTTGAGATTTGCATCGTCGATTGCGAAAATGCATTGATAATAATTAGGTAACTTATACCTACATCTCGTGTTATATGGCTCCTGTTATCTGACAACCCGCCTTACGCCTGTGTATATAATGCTGACAAGAGTCAGATGTAATCTTACAAAAGGTAACTTGATTGTTAATTTTTTACAAAAAGTAAAAAACATCAATGAAACTAAGGCATTTAACATAGAATGATAACTTGGTTGTCCTGCTCCGCAATGATTTTATGGATTTATACTATAAGTTTTGAATTGATATATCAACACAACAAGTAACTAGGCGTAAATTTGAATTTTTAATCACCTTTACGAACTAATAGGTTATCTTATTTTTGTAATAAAATATAAATGTTGAGATAGTAGAATTTGATTGATTAAATTATTTCTTTTAATATTACGAGCTTGCATGAATTAATTTCGTGGTTTAAATATGCTATACCAAAAATTTAACTTATCATAATTTATAAAATCAAGCATATTTGGTCCTCAGTAGCATGAGAAACGAATACACTCCTTTTATTGTACGAGAAAAAAACTCAATATTAATGATGCCAAAGGAGCCAATTGAAAATTTTAGCGGTTTCTGCATCCTCAATTGTATTAGCACAATATGTCTGAGTTCGGAACTTTTTAATTCCTCAAAATTAGAACAGCAAAAATCACTTTGCAAGAGAGCGTCGGCCAGGGCTAAACTCCTTGTGTATACCAACTCGCCTGCGAAACTGATCGTGAAAAATTGCACGGTGGACGTTCCTGCCACTATGAACATTTGGTTTGCCATCGCTGAATTCTTAGTCTGGGTAATTAAATGTATTATTATGTTTGAGAATACAACGTAATTTAATGGATTATTACATTTATATAAATTAATTAAAAGCTTTTACTGATAAAAGTGTGAAAGCAGCAAAGCACAACAGGCCTGACAACAAAAAATACTGGATGAAAAATGCTCCGGTTAAAAGGTTGCATATATTTTCGCCGTACTCAAGAATTGCACTGTGCTTTCTGATGATGAATCGAAGAAGTTCACTTTTGCTCTTGTCTCTCATATTCAACATTGTACGTGGATGTTTTTTGAATAGATAAAATTCAAAGCATTGCAGTTCTTCGCACAGTTTGCAGATAAATATTACGTACAACTCATCGGTTGATACGACAATGATCAAATAGAAGGAATTCCACATCCAGTGTAACCCGTAAAAAATTTCATACCTGTGAATCAAGACAACTACAATCATTGAAGTCATATCTAAGTAATGAATAAATAAGGACAATATTTTTACCATGGACTAATGAATGAACTTGCTTGGATTATTGTCTGTGTCGGATAAGTCTTCACTTTTGAAAATATAGGTAGAATACAGAACGCAATGTGGATGAAAGTGTAAATCCGCATATGATATTTTATAATTACATCTCGAGTATGCCGCCAAAATCGTTTGATTTCTATCAGTTCCTGGTCGTTTTCATATATTGAAGTTGCCTCTACCTTTAGTGTTTCCAATATCAATTTGATCATTCTTTTTCTAGATAATTGAATTAATTTTCTTATTGCGGATAAAATAATCTAAAACCGATGTTAACGAAGTTATAACTACTTAAAATCACCTATTATATGCAAAGGGTAAAAGTTTGGACACTGCTACAGCGAAAGCAATTAAATCCGCCAAAAACCTATGAGAAAAAAAATTATATATATGCGATTTTACGTACGCCGTATCGAAAAGATGTGGTAAAATTATTTATAAATTAGTTCGAATTGCATGACAGCAGTTTTGGATACACTAATGCGAAAGAGTTGATTCTTCCTTCGCTCGGGCGACAACCACACGAGTGGAGAATCATCTTTGGCAAGCGAATCGAAACACTGGTTTTCGATTCAGGACGTGAAAATTTGTAAAAAATGTATGTTGCACTGTACACACCAGTATCGAAAATGAAATTTAACTTACTTAGGCCTACTTTCAGGCGTGGCAACGCTAACAAGTCCTGCAAATACGAGTGCGCACATCGTCATCGTATTGAACAAAATAAAGTAGAGCTTCATTAGGCTAACTTTCGGTTTACGTTGAAAGTCATTTGGCCAAATGCCGCAGGTCCATAAGAAAATCTTGCGAGACTCGAGTACCTCCTTCAAGTCCATACTGGAAAATAGTTTTTTATACTCCATTTTAAATAATTGAGCCATTACTAATTTTAAACATCCTTTTTAAATAACAAGCAGAATATAACCAGGTCTTATTGTGAACATATTTCATAAAACTATACTTATAAATAATTAATAAAATTACAAAAAAAAAAAATTAAATAAATGGATTGATAGTGGAAGATATCGATAGCAGATTGTGTCATAATGCTCGGGGGTGCCGATGACAAAGTCCAGGAAGTGTGCGCTACGTAGTTTTTGAGCATGTATTCTAGGCGTCTACAGTCACCGTTGACATGGGGTCCAGGAAATATACTTAGTAGTTTTCTATGTTTAGTTGCAAGAACTGGTTTTGTAGTAGATGATGTCTGGATGTCTAAGATTGCCAATGACGGAGTTTATCGGAAGTACAGTCTTAAACTCGCAGTAGATACCAACTTGTCGTTGCCGTCAGTAATGCTATATTAGCCTGGCAATATAAAATGTCATTTTTAAAATATACACACTGCTATTATAATAGTACATGTTGCTCAGAATATGTTTTAATATGATTTTTAAATGTTTCCACTTACATTAATGTGCTGATTCCCTCGACGTATTCTGAGAGTAAAATAATTAATCATCTTAAATATTCTATTATTCACGGGAAACATAAAGAATCTGTTGAGGAAAACAAGAATTTATCAAACATCAGAGTGTTAACACCAAAAGTCGTATACTATATAACTGTTCTGTACTCCATCTTAAACTGCGCTGGAATGAAGACTGATGGTTTCCAGTCTGATCGACCACTGAAAGCTCCACAATAATTGTTCCTCTTGTCTCGGCATTTAGAATTCTCTTTTGAAACTCATCTGACATGAAAAAACACGTAAAATATTAAGCAGAATATCTCGCAAAGTACTTACCTGAACGTGCTACAGTTAAACTATCGAACCGAAGTATACGTGCTCATTACTTAATCATCCTCTGCGCAGTTCACGCATTCTATGTACTTCAATATCAAACTCTGTTTCATATAATGCTTCATTATATTCAATTCTCTTTGTTGGCTTAAGAATATACTATGTAAGGCGACGCCTTCTCTTCATACGTTGTACATACGTTTTAAACAGATTTTACCTACGTTTCTAAGCACACGTATGCAAACTAAAATATGTATGGCCCTTTGCAGACCAGTCGTATTTCTTGGAAATTAATTACGTATTCTCTTTAGGTATGAGAATGAAACTTCCTTGACCCTAATAGCCAGATGTATTGCAAATTATTAGCAATTTGTTACACGCATATTGCTATCGATTTCCTTAAAATTGCCGTAAAAAACTTCGACCGCATATGATGCTTTTGCAAATTAATAGCACGCATTTGCAGTAAATTTATGATTTAATGACAGCAAAGTTTAGACAATACGACAGCAATTCTTGTTTTATTCAAGGGGGTGGGGGTATTGGGGAAGGATGGCGATCAAGCCGTTTAATAATGTACATATTAGTACATGATGCCGATAGCGATAATACACAGTATGCTTTTGATGCAGACAGCAGTGTAAGACAAGACTTCAAAAGATGAGGAGCTGCAAAGCTGTTATATTAAAGGAAATATCTTCAAGTGCTGTATATATAGATGATTCTTATGAAGAACTATACCAGCACAACATCAGTATTATCATTGGATATTATTAAAAATTAATTGGTTATTTTATTTATATACTCATCTACTTTGTGTAGCATTATAATACAATTACGTATAAATTTAAACAAGGTGTGTATCTACATATTATATCATCATTACATATTGGATAATGAATTCTTTTTAAATATTGTAAGCAGAATATAATAAAGGTCTTTTAATCAATTTTAACTATATATACGGCAGGACAACGAAAAACTATACATGTTGGTTTAACCCGTGTGGACACGATTGTTTTTGTAAAAAATCGGCCCACCAGTTTTATTCCAAATTTTTTTTTCTTTTTTTTGTATTCCAAAACCCAAGTTTAGTTATATAGGTGGATTTACAAGTGTTGGACGAGAGTCGATTCAAACCGCAGGTATAAGTGAACAAAGATACATTTAATTTAAGTTTGTTAAAGAATATTCGTCACTTTTTTCGAAGACTAGCACGATTCAAAAAAAGTCTATCAGCGCGTAAACCAATGAACGCCTCCGCCATCCCTCCGCGCACGTGCTTTTTAGAAGTGCGCCGCGAAGCCGCCTAACCTAAAAAAAATAACATTACATATCACCGTAAGCGCTTCAGTATCGAGGACGGAAACCGCGGCGATGCGTAACGGAGCTCTCGTAACTCGATATTTTGTTACCAATATTGTTGTGTTATCATATTGTTAAGTAGCTCATTTAAACGGAAACATGAAGTTCAGCACGGAATCACTGACGCGATGCACGTCTCGACTGGGAACACTGGCGGAGATCGAGAGGCTGCCTAATCTTTCCTTCGAAACGCCGCTGTTGCTTCTGTACACAAGGGTAACGTTTTCAAAAAGTAAAAATCACATGTAGTTGTTGATGATGTTCAATTTTTCTTATTTATCGGTAGCATTGGTTAGTTGACAAAGTGTGCTTAATTGAAGAACGTTATTTTTAGAGAGGCAGCGTTCCACATTTGAGCAAGGACGTGTTCAAAAGGTTGACAGAGGAGCAGCAGTTTTTGTTGACATCGCTGCCGTCCACTATTTTCATGACGGATTTTGTCAAGCAGTTTGAGTCCTTCTACGATTACGTCAGCCTGCAGGTGTGCATATACATACATACGGCATGAAAATTGTTTTTCCTCAGTCTTATCTACTATTACTATGAAAGATAACAAACAAATGCTCTTACAGGAATACCCATTTTTCTTGAGTATTCAAGACCCATCGGAGATTACGAATCCAGGTTACCAAAAAAAAGAGTCCATTGCTGTGTGGTCCAGAAATGGAAGGTCCACAGTCACTCCCGATAGGTATATGGACATAGCAGAAATTTTTAAACCAGATGTGTATGTTACCCTGTGCGATGGAGATACAGATGTAAACAGTAGTTCAAAGCGAATCAGCAAAACTGTAGAGAGAAGCAAAGTGTTGTTTGATAAGTGCCTTACACGACATTTGGCCTCTGATGTATTGAAGAACAAGGGTTTCCTTGGCTCAGTTGAAGGCGGGTACAATCTTCAAGCCAGAGAGAAATCCATAAAGTACATGGAAGGTAAACCGCTTCTTGGATACATAATTGATGGACTGCACAAAAATGGTATTGAAGTACAAAATATTAGCATAGACCAAATTAAACCTGTGATTGAACATTCCCTTGTAAGTTAGCATTAATTTAAAGAAAGTAGAATGATTAACTTTGTAAGATTAATTATTATATTTTGTAAATTTATTTCCATTTGCAGAATTTACTTCCCGCGGATAAACTTCGCGTTTTGATGGGTAGCTGGAACCCTCCAACCATTGTAGATTTAGTTGACTTGGGTATAGATGTATTTGATTCCTCATATCCATTTTTAATGACAGAAGAGGCAAAAGCTTTAACTTTCTTATGCAATGAGTGTAAACATCAGGAAAGAGGTGCCTTAATAAATCTTTCTGAGAAAAGGTAAAATAACTTAATTTTTTGGTTTCTCAAACGTTTTAGCATTTCAGAGTGAGTAATAAATTCATCTTTGATTTTAGATATGTAGAAGATTTTGAGCCAATCTGTAAAGCATGTTCATGTTTAACTTGTAAAAACCACACCAAAGCATATATCAACCACCTCATACAAACCAAAGAATTACTAGCACAGGTACTTCTGATGATGTATGTATCAGATTTATTAAAAAATTATAAAATATAACATTTCTAGATCTTGCATTTCACTACCAACATCTATTCTTTTAGACACAATACTCATCATTACATGGAGTTCTTTAAAGCTATCCGGCAGCATATAAAAAACGGAACATTTCACGAGTTCCGAAATAAAATTCACGTGAAATATTCGCAGATGATTGAACAATCATGATTTTTCGAATAAAGGTATTTAATATAAAAAATAATATATCTCTATCATTATTTACAATTGTTTCAGTTAAGCAAAATTTTTTGTACAGATTCAACCTTCTTTTACTTGGAAGTTTTTATTAGACTAACATTTTACTTCCTGTCCTCATTTCATCCTCTATTGTAAAAACTTCCAATTATTAATTTAGACTTTTTCAGTCCTTTATATATGATAGCATGATTATAAATAGAGATTACTAGTAAGTACAAAAAAGTCTAAATTATAATTCAAGGTGGTTGAATTTATACAAAATAATTTCAAAAAACATGTTTACATAATTATACTAAACTGCTACTCAGGTAAAAAGTTAGGATCTAAGTAGTTGTACGAGGTAGTACTGAAATTTTGCGGCAGATAGTCTGCGTCGTAGCATTGTGAGTATTTGGGTGGTCGCATCGCCGTGAGTGTGTGGGTCGAGGGATGAATTGGAT
Source organism: Cecidostiba fungosa (assembly GCA_900474305.1). Classification (NCBI taxonomy): domain Eukaryota; kingdom Metazoa; phylum Arthropoda; class Insecta; order Hymenoptera; family Pteromalidae; genus Cecidostiba; species Cecidostiba fungosa. The sequence continues at coordinate 126,805 of UCOJ01000088.1, read as the reverse complement.
CTTCAGCCTCGAGTTGAGCGACAGCACAATCCGAACACAAATCGACCTCATCCGGGCATACTTCGCAATGCCACCTTATGCCCTTTAAAGGTTCTTCACCGCAAATGTAACACTGCATGGTTTAAGTAGAAAACAAATGCATTAGGACTCCAAAGACTTCAGTGAAATTTAATAAAGAATAGTTTTAAAAATATGTCAACCTTGTATCCAAGATTATGATAAGTTGAATCTTCATTATTTGTATCTTTCTCAAGTTTAACTTGCCGCAGTAATTCAATTTGCCTTAGTTCAGGATTATCTTCTGGAACACTGGCAGCAGGCATCGAATCATCCTGAAAAGAAGTGAGAAACGTGAAATAACGTTTTTTAAAAAATGAGCAATGACAACCATATGTATAATTTTAACTCACAGAAATATTTAACTCTTCTGTAATAGGTTCCTTTTTAATTTCATCAAGAAGTTGTTCATGAGGGAAAAATGTTGACTTTTTAAGTAAAGATTGATTCCTGTAACGACTAGTACTTCTTCTCATTTCACTTTTGGCCTTCGGCCCTCTGCCTGGAATCGGTAGTCCAGCTTTTGTGAGTTTTAAAAAATATTTTTGAACCCTACTAGATACTTGTTTAGGTGTACGATTTCCTGCAAAAATTTATTGACAATAATGAGATAATGCAAGTTTACAATGATAGCAATCAAATTTATGATTTGTATCAGAAGTACTCACCTAAAGCATTGGCAATTTTAGTCCAACGTCGCATTTCAATTTCTTCAGGAGGATACTCTATGAGTAATTCCTCCAATCGCCTCTGCTCATCAGTTGTCCACAATTTGTTGAAAGTCTTGGGTTTTGTTTCATCGAAGGCTCTACCCCTTACCAATTGTTTTTCACCTTCCTCTTCTTGAGCAACATTATCTCTGGCTTGAGGCACAGTTTTAGCATGCCGTGTTTGTGGTCTCATACTACCATCTAGCTGCGCTACACGATACTTAGTCCAGTCAATCTCTGGCAGTTCTGCTATTTTCTGCGGGCCAGGGTACTCTGGCAGATCTCCACTTTGCAACTTGGCCACGTAAGCTATAGGATCCTCTAATGCCTTTTGCTTCGCCATTAGAAGTACATCCAAATCCTTGATGGCTTGAGTACGCTGTGCTTGAAGAGTGACAACAACTTTCAAAAGGTTCCTATAATCATTGTTTCCTTTTAGAGCTAAATGATCAGACTCAAAGTAAAAGTTGTCATCGGGATCCATAGTTTCTTCCTCGTGAAATACTGAAGTTGTTGGCTCAGTGACTGGGACACCAGGTGGTCTGCTGCGTGGAAATATCTTTTCTTTATAGTTAGGTGCAAAGGCTTCGTCAGGACCACAACCGGTTAATACTTCAGATGGAAGATCTGATAATATATCAGCCAATGTTTGGTTTTTTGCTTCTGTTGCGCCAACCTCCCCATGAGAATTTCCTTCCTGTCTTATACCATTAGTTGCAACTACTTCCTCTTGGTGACAGGTCGTCGAAGCAGTAGCATGATTGTAGGAGGAGAATATTTCCAATGGCAAGCAAGACATTGAAGTCCCAGGTGGCTCACTCGAGTCATCCACTTCTACAAGATCTAATGACTCCATTTTTTTTACTAATTCGACTTGCCACCGAGTATCAATAAGAAAAACTAAACTAACTAAACTATCTACATAGGCCTAAATCTTTTTACATTGATTCTGCCTTGTCGAATCTCGTCATCTACATTGACTCCAACAAGCTGATACTCTGGATTTCAATTTAAACTTTTGCCTGATTTGTTGAGATATGTCGTCTCGCCAAATCATTCTAATAAGGCTGGAAAACTGGTGTTCCAACAATTTCACTGTATGACGTTGTTTACAAATTTTCACGTGATTATTTTGAGGTTAGAAAGTTGAACGTAAATATATAAGCGCACTTTGGCCAACCATACATTTAGAAATTAGCAAACGAAAAAGGTTGGTGGCATTGGTAGAGCTCGAAAATTACATTGTAAAATTGTATTGCGGTTTGTGGGTAAAATAAACAATAATTGGTTGCATTTGAATACTTTATCTGATCTTTAATGATTTATGAATAGAATAAGTGTTTTTATATTTACTAAATAATCAATCAATTTTTAAAATAGACGCGCGTTTCTTTTAGAAAAAAAATATAAGGAAAAAGAATTGTTTTATCATATAATGTATGTATGTATGTACGGTCGGTATGTATGACTTGTAATTTTCCATTTCGACATATTTTGCGAGAGTCTAATTATATACCGCCGGGATCTGCGCGCTATAGCGCGTGATTGTAATTAAAAGTGAATCCTTAAAGTTTAGATCGTAAACTTGTGCTTGCAAGTAAAAATAGACACTTTGGTTTTAAGTTCAACTTATAAAACAAATTTACAATCATTTAAACGGCTGGCAATGGCTTTTTATCTATTCAATAAGTATTTGATGCCATTCTTTTGCGAGTTTCCAATAAGAAGCAGCATAACCTGGTCATATTAGAACTTTGTGAAATATGTGTATTGAATGCGTCAATTGATTATATAGATACTGTATCACGCCGCATCCCGTTTGTTCCGATCTTACAGATAATTTTGAAAATCAAATCTTTTTTTTTCAAAAACTCGAAAAGTAGACTGAGTATACGCGCTTATTATACAAAAAGTATCTGCTATTGAAACAATCTTTAATTAATCAAACTCTTTTTATACCAAATAAACTCAAAAAATTATACAATAACAATATAACACAAACTTACACTTAATTATACAAAATAGATCAATCACCATAAGTAATCGCTCAAATGTACACAGTTCCTAAGCTAACTGACCTAATTAACACATCCCGATCCCACAAAATTGATAACTAACCCAGTTATCGGTTGAAGGGAAGAAACAAACGTTTTGCCGGCGATACATTCAAATCGTCTTAGCCGCAATTCTCCTAAGTAAGTATTGCAGACGTCTGTCTGTGCAGTCTATGTACACACGTGGGAAAAACCAGTCTGATCTCGCTTGAGTCGAGAAATAACCGGTACTTGGGCGTAAAAAAAGACTATATACGAGTATAATTGAATTATTCGCAGGGACCACACTGTAATTCGATTAGGTAGGTATTACAAACGTGCCGATATATATAGTTGTCTTCATTCATTTTCTCGGAAGCCTTTGAACACCGCTTGTTAGGATGGAGATCTCGAGCAATTTTATATATATTCGAATATAATTAGCTGAATAAATTCACTTCGCCGCAAATTGAAAATTATTCACTCCGAATTCGTTTTAAAGCCGCTAAATCTCTGAAATTATTTTAAGAATAATAAATAGCAGTGATGGATCGATAAATCGTTGTATACTTTATCGCTTCTGATTATATCGCTTATAAAGACGATCTTCGGTTATCAAAATGGATGAAAATTCGCAGACGTTCCTCAATAAAATTCTTGATTCCCAACTGATCTGCGTATATATTCTCGTAAAAAAGGAGTGTGAAAAGTAAACGAAGATGAATACCTAATACATTTCTCAGCAAAGCTCAGATGATGAAGTAAAAAAAATACAGCAACAAGTAGTATCTTTTCTCTTTTTTTCGCAGTATCTTATCAGACGTGTAAAGTACAAAGCAAATATACTATTAGGCCAATAAAAGATATCAATGTTTTGCACCGATTGTTACAACGTAGTCGCGAGAATATAATTTTGTGTATGCATAGGTAATGCGGAACTTGTTTGAATAGTTGACGATGGTGTCTAGAGCTTCTTGATTAGAATGTCGTTTACATAAAACACGGAATGATAGTCGAATGGATAAGTGCGATATTGAGTACAGCTGCGGTTTCAATAAGGAATAAAAAATATTCTAAAATATAATAAAAAAAAAATGGGCAATTAATTATTTGCTTCTAAAAATTTATTGGTGTTTGTTTGTAGGAGTATAACCACACTGTATAGACCACACAATTGAACGGCGATTTTTCAACGACAAAGCAAGCATTATATTCTGAAACATAGACGTCAAACAACTGAAAAAGTGCATTCTCCTCAATCGCAGCCGATTGACGACATTGCTAAGCGACAATAATCTCTTTACAGCGTATACACACGTGGTTATAGTCGTCAGCTTCGCACGAGCGTCCGATAAGACTGCAGAATGCAATTCGTTGTACTGCATCAGCGAAATGCAGTAGACTTGCTTATGAGTACTGGACGATGAATCGACGAATTATCTTTGTGAGTAGTCTTCAATAATCGGAGCTAGCTTTAGAGATAAAAATTGATCGATTTTTGCGTATGGGTTCGACTTTGCTATTTTGATGAAAACCATACGAATGCCTAAGTTTTGATGTTCATCACGCAGTAAATTTTGACTAAACTTTTGAAACTTTCCTTATATACAGTACATGTATAGCATGAACACGTTGATAACAACGTAGAAACGGTGTAGGAAAGAAGATAACTATGAAGTTTGTCGACTCATCGATTATCGCATTTCGATTAATGTTCGCTGATCACGATTAACGTGACCTAATTATCCGAACGAAATTCTCCAGATAATCGGATGCTGCTTAATCAAGAATTATACAGACGCACGGGATTATCACAATTGAGAATTGAACAACCTCATCATATAATACAGTGGATTACTCGTACACATAAAAAATAAATCGATACATCGAGTTGCATAACTCTCATACAGGTATATGAATTATATACGCACAGAATAAACAATTCTCATTGTACCATAACAATATTGCTTCATCACATCATCTTAATTATGGTTAGCAGCTCGTTTGCCGTTATGAAAATGCTCCCACATTTACGTCATTCAAAGAAACACCGCATACCAGTCCTAAACCCACCACCTTCCACGTAGAAAAAAAAAAAAAATTCCCCATTCAGAAAAGCTCCTCCAACATACGCGCGCTCAGCCCACGTGCATCACGCAAGCGTCGTTTCTTATCAATCGCTCAGAGAGCAACGTAGGCGCCGGTTCGAAGCGCTACCAGCGCCAGTCTTGCTCGGTCTCTCGCGAGGGTATAAGCTCGCGCGCGATGATCGTCACCGCGATTCCGTAATACATCACGCACACACGTCTGTTTCCGATGGATAGTTGTAGAAGAATTTTTTGAATAAAAGTTGAATTGAACGCGATTTTTGGAGAGAACCGGATGGACTGGAGGGAATAAATTTGTCGATTTTTGAGTTACCGCGGGTGTCATCAGCTTTTCGTTGATATAGAAAGATGTCGAAGGCAAAGAAGGAAGACGAGGTAGAGCAGGTGGGATTGAAGAGGGAACTCGGACTGATGAGCGCGATCAGCATGATCGCCGCCGTTATGATCGGTAAATTTGCTTGATAATATTTGTTTACGTATATTGGTCAGGCTTTTGAGTTATTGTGTACAAGCAATGTGTATTTGAGATATACGGCTAATTTGATAATTACGTGGAAAGTTTGCTTCTACGATGAGATTCGTTTATAGTGTGCTGTCATATACACACTTGTAAAATTACTTCGATTTGACTTCGATTACTTTTTCAAACATCGCGCGAAATTGCACAATTCGTGAACCTATAAATACAAATATACGTATGGATTCCGTTGACAGGAAAACGTTTTTCTTTTTCATCGTACATTTTACACTTTATCTTATCATAAAAACAATGTTTGTATACGCGTGCATCAGCGGTTCTCTAATTTTACACGCGTCGATAATAGCTATAAAATATAGCTCAAGTCAACAAAGACTGAACTGCGTTCACGACGATGAATGAATGAAACACGTGTGTCGAAAGATTCACAATAGCCTTTTTTTTATAAATATATATAACTCGAGTTTCTTGAACAATTTAAGAGGTGATGGTCGAGTCCAAAAATTTGCGGAATTGCATAAAACGATCGAATGCAAGACGATCATCAGGTATAGAGTCAGCAGTACTGTGAGCGTTTACGCACTGCTCCTGTTGCTCAATACCACACGTGCAAACGCATATTTTTAGTTTGACTGATGCAAGCGTAAAGCACGACTCGTGTCAGTATGAAAAATCCGTAAACATTCAAACTAATCGTGTGTGTATAATGAGATCACCACAGATTCCTCCCAAATATATTCCTGATAAGGCCTGAAATCCCGAAGCACAAAAATAAAAGTCATTTAAAACTTGTTCGCTCGTCGATTAGGCAAACGAGTATCAGACGAGCGATAAGAACATCGACGAATTATGTACATACCTCACGCGAACAATCATGATTTTCCCGAGTCGACCGTCTACGAAAATTTAAAGCATATCGTATAGAATATCCCTCCGCTTCTATAATGTCTTAATACATTATAATTCCCTTGTTCGTTCGCGTCCGAGGCTATATATATACACCACCGCTGCTTCTTCCCACGTCGTCCTGTGTGTACATTAGAGCCAATTGAAGAGACGACGACGACTTTGGAAGACGCCGCGACGTATTCTATGCTTGATTTAGATTTATATGTGTATGTATATACCGGTGTTAGTGCGACTAATGTAATGTGATGTAATTTAAATGAATTGGATTAGGTTCTGTGAGGGCTTTTGTGAGAGCGGAATGTTGAAATTAATTGGGCGAGAGCCTCGTTATGGAGCGTGATTTTTTTCCTCATCTGGATTTTCTTGTCGGCGATATCTGCTGATTTTTATTATTTATCATTTTGATATATAATGCAGCGCTATATGTATGGGTGGTAATGTGTATTTTGTTATCAATAATAACAGGAAATGAAATGAGTCCTCGGTAAATTTCTGTTTTGGATAACGAATAAAGAGAGATGCATTTTATTATTATTAAAAAAATAATGTTGTTATGAATATACGTTTGTAATATTAATTAATTTTCTGTTCACTTTGTTACAATAATTGCATCAGGTATAATGCATATCAATTTTCCTTCAAAAATATATGGCTGATTAACGGTAATAATTAATTAAACACAATATCATCATACTATAATGTACAGTACTAATCGATACATTCGAAACAACATATAGGTATACTATTCAAGGCATCAACGTCAAAGCGAGTAAATTTCAACCCGATATATAAATCCAACATTCTCACATTCAAATAAAAAACTCGTTATTAATTACTTAATAAATTGCAAAACTTCAATTAATCTCTGACACTAATATCTTCAATTCAAAAGAAATAAAACCGTCGAGCGATAAGGATACCGATCTTTTTTTTTCGTCACAGCGCAATTGCATAACTATGATCGCGAGACACGAAGAGAGAGAGAGAGAAATCCACAAGTAGATTCAATGAGCGCGTATATATTTATATCGTCGTTGCTTTGCGAGCTAATCGAGACGGTTTCCCTTGCGGAGGATTTTGCGCGCGAGGATAACGCACGTGTGCAACTGGCAATTAAGCTGCGAGATTGTACAAGCTGCTATATGTTTAAACGAAGATTTTTTTTCTTTTTCAAGAGTCCAGTGAATGGAGAATGCGAAACTAGTTGAGCAATGGGACAATTGCAAAAATATGGTGTTTTTTCATATTGTTGTTAATTATATGTTCGTTTATATATATATATTGAGGTTGATTTGTGATAGCTATATAGGAAAAAACGTATATATGGAATGATCCGCTTTTCTTGGAAAGCTTGTATATACATTTTTGAAAAACTTATATCTACACGCATAATATTATTTTGCTGGAAGAGCAAACGTCAGCATTAAAGTTGAAAAATTAGCAACTCGTGACAAGTCGTCAATCCAATACAAACCCATACTGATGTATATGTGATCGCATTTAGAATGTAATCCTCGACATAATCAAAAAACTTTCGTCAGCCTAACACTTAACCAAATAACACGTTATATCCTCCCGAAAATTGTAGCCGAGCAGGAAAAATAAATAATCGTGATCGTCAATGGATTTACGACTTACATACTTAAAAATAGTAGGACAAATTAGCTCGTTAACGTACTTTATTTGACAAAGCTGTGTTTGCCCGCGAATAATTTTCACGTGAGCCCGATCACACGCACACGAGGCTTCGGACTCTTTGACACGCGAACTCTTTTATTTTTTCGCGTATTTCGGTAGCTTATTTCACTGTTTGCTCGATTATAAGTGTATATATACACAGTAGTCTCGCTTGGGTCTTTATGATCGGATTTACGTGGGGGACCAAGGATGAAGAGTATATTTTTGGATATTTGATTGGTATCGATTGTTTGCTTATTTTTGAATTATGAGTTTGCGTAAAAGGCGATTGAGATCTTTGAAGATGTGACGTCGGATCACGAGGAAATTATACTTGGAATTTATACTGGTGAAGCGAAAAATTAGACTGATGGAGTAATAACGCTTTGAAAGTTGTAATTATTTTTTACGATACAGCTTATAATGGGTCTACTAGTTAGACATTTTCATATGGTGTTTTTGCTATGGAAATTCACATCGGGTAGAATTTAGATCATATGTTGAAATATTAGTTCAAGGTCTTATTAGGAGTAGAAAATAATCCCTTGCCCGTAAGACCCACGTGTGCAGTTGTATGAAATGATTGAATGAATAGTTAGTCGACATCTTAGTTGCCTGGACATTATAATACTTCATTTTATGCGAAGGTCATTTTTATTTCCGCCGTCTCTGTGCGTATATGCTTTATTATAGTCAATATTTCATTGAAGTTTATGAACTTTTAACTTATAGCTTCGCGTATAGTATCTTACTATAAGGAAGCGCATTTGAAATTAATTTTTCGCAGATTTTTAAAATTGGATTTTGTAGCTATAGCAATCGTAATCTCACAATCAGTAATTAAAACATAACATAAGTAAATAAGAACAAAAAAAAACTAAAAAAGAATTACTTTCATTTTTTATCTCTCAATATACATGTAATTTTTAGTTATCATTAAAATTACGACACATCTTAAATGAGTTATACATTACACGATATACGTTTATTTTTAGAAGCACCTCCTCAAACTTCATTACGACACTCGAAACACGCATGACTTTTCATGCTCGACTAGGTACGAATACCTTTCTTTGCTGGGCGGCAGACAGTAAAACTCGTTCGAACTTTCGTACAAGCTGATTTGAGTGAATTATTGTGTCTGCAAACTTGGGCAGGCTATAAATCTCTTGTTTAACTCGCCGCTATGTAATTTTTACAAAGTCACGTTGATAGAGTTTTTTCGTTTGCTTTTTGTTATAAATCACGTATTATTATAGATTACATAATTACAATATATAGTTTAAGAAATAGTAACAATATCATCGCTCGATCGTTGCACATATCTCATATATACAATTGGTTGCATATCGCGCGAGTCACAGCTTTGATAATTCGATGCAGCGTTTTGCGAATCAACTTAGATGAGATTATATAGTTTGTTACGATTGAACGTATATAGCAGCGCATGTGATATGGCTTTAGTCGTTAATATAATGATCTGTAAGATTCAAGTGCAGCTATGCAAAACTTTCAACCAATCAATGCTCACTTGAATCTGAATAATGAGCGTTAATTTTGTTGCGAAATAATTGGAAACACAATCACCTTGAATTTTAGGTGTCAATGCGATAAATTCTCGCGATAATACGTTGCTTCGATGCAGTGGAAAAAATACTTGCGTGGAAAAACAAAATCATCTGAAAATTTTCTAGTAAATCACACCGTTGTGTGCAAAGTAGTTCAAGAACAACGGGTTTGAAAGGTACAAAGGAAATTGAGTTTTCAGACTAGTATTACAAACACGTGAATATACAATCGATCATTTATTTTTATTATTCTGAATAATGATTTTCACGGTGTTAGGATAGAAAAAAAATTGAATGCCTTTGTAGATTATGCTTGATTTAAAACATATGCTTAATTTAATAATCTAACGTTGTACCTACAACCGCAGGTGTATGTAAAATATCGCTAGATTCAAGTTCGTTTACCTTCGTTCAGTCCGCATATGAACAGCGATAAAATGATATTTGCCTACGAGGTTTACATACGCAGCTGTTTCTACGCAAAGTTTCAACTATTATGCAAACTATATTCTGTACGTGCGTTTCACTGAGAGAACCGATGCATCGAAATGTACATTTTCCTCCGAACATTAATTTCCTCTTTTAGAAAAGTTTGAATATTCAAATTCATGCTTCAGACTTTAGACATCAGTCTTATTTGAATGCAAATTTTGTCATTTAATTTTTACAATTTATTCTGTAAAATATTTAATTATTACAATAATTCATAATTTTAATCTTAGATAAAATCGCTGAAATAACGGCAAAAGCTTATAAATTTATCAATGAATTTCCAGGTTCAGGAATCTTCGTCTCACCGTCAAGCGCATTGGCCCACTCAGGTTCCGTAGGTTTCTGCCTGATAATATGGATCGTCTGCGGTATCCTTTCTCTCCTCGGAGCCTTGGCCTTCGCCGAGTTGAGCGCAGTGGTACCACGTTCCGGTGCAGAATACGCCTATTTGATGGATGCGTTCTCGCCGCTGCACAGATATTTTGGACCACTGCCCGCCTTCATCTGTTCCTGGGTCTTCGTGTTTGTGCTGAGGCCGGCCGAGGTCGCCGTTGTTATACTCACCTTCGCCGAGTATTTTGTACAGCCGTTTCAGCCGTACGTCGGCGAACTTACCCGTGAGCATTGGGATCATGTGAGTGACGAAGTTCTTTTTTTAGAGATAAATATAGTAATGTAGGGAACTTGTGTGCGTGTTGTTTGGGTATTAAGTTATGATCGATTAGATATAGCTGGAGTGAAGTATAGCGAAAATGTGTAAGGTGTAAATTATAGAAGCTTGTTTTGGTGGTACTATGCGGAGCTCTGAGTATAAAATCGATTCGATCGTCGTTATGTAGCTGAAAGAAAAGGAATGAGCTATAATACGTGAATAATTATGGCCGGGGATGGAGGCGTGTCTGACTAAACTCGACCTTTAGCTACTTGTGTATGGCTCGATATTTTTCAATTTATTCTTTCGTGTAATAAGGAATGACTGCTTGTATTTATTTATTGAAAATTGTTTATGTTTTTGTAGGTAAAGAAGCTCATCGCTATCTTGGCGTTAGGCCTAATAGTCTACATAAACTTGACGAGTGTGAAGCTGTTCGTGAAAGTGCAAAACGTCTTCACCGTGTGCAAAATTGCGGCCTGTATTCTTGTCATAGTCGGTGGTATGTGGTGGCTGGCTACTGGCCATACCGAACTACTTAATGATCCTTTCTTCAACACGACTACCAAACCAGGTAAAGTTAACTGTATTAAAACTATTTTGTTGCGAAATTGAATACGAATATATTATGTTGTAACTTCACTAAAGAAATTAAAAATAAAATGACTCTAAATCAGCATAAAAATTTTTTCTACAGGTGAAATAGCTCTGGCGTTCTACGGCGGTCTCTGGTCATACGATGGCTGGACAGCCGCAGCGGTTGTGGCCGAGGAGGTTCAGCGTCCCGAGATCAACATCCTCCTTAGTATCGTGATAGCTGTCCCTATCATTACTGTCCTCTACGTCTCTATGAACCTTATGTACATGTCGGCGATTCCCGTGCAAGAGATGATCAGTGCACCAGCGGTCGCCATCCTCTGGGCCAAAAATGTCTTGCCTGGATGGCTCACCTTCGCAATTCCTCTTGGAGTCGCTTTGTCGACTTTTGGATGTGCACTCAGTCTGCAGTTCGGCGTTGCTAGGTATAACTTTTTTTTTCTTTACAGTTCTTCACTTATCACTTTGATTATAATTGACGATTTGAAGCAATCGGCTTGCGAAAGTGGACGTCTTTTTCAATGACATTTGTAATTCAATAAGAGCCTTGGCAATGAGCAAAGCCAATTGAAGCATAACAATGCCTCGCGCTCGTCGTTCAATGAAAAGTTCATTCAGTATATTAGTATAGACTACTTTCCGGCTAGAATCTCTCCCTCGTCATGAATCAAAATTCAAAAAAGAACAAATTTTTTTTGTTACAGACTGTGCTACGTGGCGGGTCGCGAGGGCCATGTGCCGAGTTTCTTCAGCTGGGTGCACTACGAGCGAATGACTCCTGCTGCTGCGGTGACCCTCCAGGGTCTGCTCAGTCTTTTCTTTATGCTCGTCGGCGATATTCTCAAGCTCATCGACTTTGCCAGTTTCCTCATCTGGGTGTTCTACGGCCTCTCAATGGTCGCCCTCATCATTATGCGTCGCACCAAGCCTGACGTCAAGAGGCCCTATCGCGTGCCCATCTTCATACCCTGGCTTGTGCTGTTCATTGCCATCTTTTTGACGGTGATGCCGATCATCGATAACCCGTCGCTCATGTATCTGCTCGTTCTGTTCTTTATTTTATTCGGATGTATGATCTACCACTTTTATGTTTATAACAAGAGGAAGAGCAAGTTTGCACGTAAGTTTATTTTTCCATGACGTTTTTACTACTATATTATACTACATAACATTATATCTATACTATATAAACATCGGGCAACCAATATGGTATAAAAAAAACTATAATTATTTAAATCAATTGTTCTTGTTGTACGAAAAACTTTGCCTTTACTATCGAGGTACTTATAAAAAAAACTATTCAAACAGTGAAAAAACAATATTTGTCCAAGAAAACAATAAAAGCGTTATTCTATTGATCCGTTGCAGGTAAACTCACGTATCTAGTCCAAATGCTGTTCATGGTCGTCGCGCCGGACGAGGTAGAGAGCGAGAGCGACGAGACCGCGGGCAAAAAGCTGACCAAGGCGGCCAGCTAGAGAAGAAAGAAAACTTCCGCGTCACATCCAACGCGAATATTCCTACACCTCACTTATGCAGCGAAGTGTATAAACTCCCAACGAGAGGCTGTGAGAGAGGAAAAATACATCCGATAAGGTGTTCCGCATTTACTCCGTGTTTTCAGAACAGTGTATTGTTGTATGTTCAGGACAATATGGAGAGAGAGAGAGAGAGAGAGAGAGACAAAGAAATGATAGCGAACACCGTCCATATGAAATAAAAAGTGTCCTTTTTTACTCTTATAAATATTGTATAAATACATAAATATGTATGATAATATACACAACCGACGCAGCGGACATTTTTTTTACAATAGAATATCTCTATGTTTTCTTTGTTATTTTTAAATATATAATATAGTTTATTTCTCTGTTTATGTATAATTGGAAGATGCGAGAGAGCGAGCGGCGCACATAACAGTGTAAATCCATTTTATAAAATTGTACGCGATTGAGTTGTCAAATGGATTTTGGTACTTTTATAAAAAATTAATAAACTTATCTTTTATTCTTTAAAATATCATTTTTCAATTTTTAACGATCGTCGATTCCTAACTTTTCGTTTTAGACAATCTTGCAAAATGACCTTGTACAACTTGGTTGTCGTCACTCATAATATTCGAAACTACGTCTCTTTTCAACATTAAAAACTTAACTTTAATTAATACGCATGTATAAAAATATACAATTATCGTATTATTTTCCTCTATAGAGAGTAACAACCACCATGTGGAGTAATAGGTAACAGAACGATAATAACTATAGCTTCTTGTATACTTCTTAAATTAATTAAAAAATGTTTGTATTATTCTAATGCTAACACTTGCACAACCCTTTCTGTTTCTATGTAGCAAACGCATTCTTCTGAATGAAAATAGGTTGCTGTATACAGATACAACCAGAAAATTAAGAATTATAGGTACTCGTAACGTTAAAACTTATACATCTAAAAGTGTATAATATATTGTGTAAATAAATTATCTATAAGAAAATCGGGTGCTAGTACCCTTAAAAAATACATTGCAGTAGTACTGAGGCACATAGAGTTAGGTCCCACTTTAAAGGCAGTATTATTTAAGGCCATCTTGAAAATATCTAATTGAGTAAAATTTGTGTGGTTGATAATATCAAATCTGGAATTTTTTAGACAATCAATCAGTCTTCCTCTTCAAACCAGTATCTGAAGCCCTATCAATTTCGCAAAGCTGGCGATAGTTTCCAGTGATGCATGTTCATTTAAAACATAGTTATCAACTATTTTTTTTTAAACGTTACCTATAGCTAACTCTTAAAACTATTGTTAAGTTTCTACATAATTATTGTTTGCACCACAGTTTGGACACGTGTGAGATTCCCTAAAAAAATAATTCGTTAGGTAAAAAAAATTCTCTTTAAATGATATCAAATTGTTAACAAATTATTAACAAATTATTCTTACGTTACGACAGTGTGAAGCTTCTTTCGTAGTTCATTACAAAGATTTGTTTCAGCAGCCAGAGCAGTTTCTCTTTCTCTTAGCTGCTGTCTCAGATGATAAATGGTGTCCTCTAGAGCTTCAAAAATGGCCTACAAAACAATTATTAAAATTATTACACCTTTACATGTATAGAAAAGAAAAATTTTCTTGCTGTTTGCATGCTCTACTTACTCTAGATTCTTCAACTGTATCAGATAATGCAGGAGGTTCATCGAGACAGAAAAATTCTCTAACACAAGCTAAGCCAACCAAATCAGGACTGTTCAACAATCCATTAACAAATGCTTGGAGTCCTCGTATTCTTTCCTCGAGAAAACTTGGAGCAAAATTATCACCTAGCCACTTCTTTCTGGGTAAAGACAAGTGGGAAATGGGAGCTTTTTGCCGTCGTAACTGTGTAAATAAGCGCACAAAATCTGTATAACGACGAAAAACAAACCAGCAGTCTCCGTTTTTAAATTCTACTCTTAACTTGTACACCTGTAATGAATAATGATTGTCTGATTCATCTATCCATTGTTAAAGTAAAATACTTGATTATGCAAATTAATTCTTACTGTAAATCGAGCTCTTTCCTCCATTACTTCATATCCAACAATGGGTATTCTTAGGTCGTTTGTGCTTGATGTTTCTTGAAATTCTGAATTTCCATTCTGGCTTTCGTCATCTGTGTAATCAAAGCGCTGAACCGTGAAGGAGTTTGAATTTCCTGAGCAAGTAGAGTCTGGGCTGTCAAGTGACCGCACATTGTTGATTTGCTGTGGTCCTTTTGCTTTGCTAATTGCCAGTGTCACCTCACTGACACATCCCACGCTTGCTTCCGAACTCGACATTTTGCACTGAGAAGAGTATAAAATAATTCTAACTAAGAAAACTTATAAATACTAAGAACCATGCATCGTAATACATATTGTAATCCTATTAAATTATTAATATACAAGCTTCACAGGGGCTTAAGTTTTTATATCTTGTTATATCTTGTTATTTTAAGTTTGCTAATTTCCCTTTGTTATGCGAAATATTGCTTCATCACATATAAAAAACAGCTGAGGTAAACAAAAGATACCAAAACACTGTCAGATTGGTAAAAGATAAAAAAACTTACCTGAATAGAAAGTGAAAAGGCGAAGATACAGAAATTAAAAAGGCCTGAAAAAGATAGTAACTCCTAGGCAATGTCACATTGTATCCAAATTTACAAACAAACTTTAAAATAACTAAAATATTGAAAATAAATGCGTTGACAGCTGCCGTAGTTTCCCGTCTATAACCTCCTACCTCCTATAATTATGAAAAAAAATTGATGTATATACGTCATATCGGTGTAGCACGGAATCTACTTTACCAACAAGTATTTTTTAATATTTTAAGCGGAAAATTTGAAAGATTGCAGTAATATTTATTATTGTCAATTAATAAAAAAAAAACTGATTAATTTGGAGGGTTAAGTAAGTTTGTAATTGACTCACCTTATAGCGATATTAAATTTGAATAAAATAAAATATTCACATGATTGTCACCATTGACACCATTCATCACAAAATCACTATGAATCTCACTATGTGTCACTTTCAATTTCTAGGTTAGAATGCCAAAATGCATCATCAAAGCATTCTAGCAGGTCATATTGGCCTTACAGCCGGTTCTTCTAATAGGTATTGTTTAGTTGATAATAATGTATAGAATAAATACTTTTAG
Source organism: Cecidostiba fungosa (assembly GCA_900474305.1). Classification (NCBI taxonomy): domain Eukaryota; kingdom Metazoa; phylum Arthropoda; class Insecta; order Hymenoptera; family Pteromalidae; genus Cecidostiba; species Cecidostiba fungosa. The sequence continues at coordinate 110,850 of UCOJ01000088.1, read as the reverse complement.
TAAAAAACTTAAAATAACAATCACTGAACTTGCATTTGGCAGATAATTGCATACATGATTGTCATATATTTTCGAAATGTTTAAGAATGAAGCCGACAATGAGTTATGAGTGCATATATAAATAAACACGCGTTTAGCACTCAAAAATCATGTTGAAGTCGTTATTCAATTGTACAGTGAATATTTATTTTGCTTAAGTGTAAATAGAAAAGTGCATCATGAATAAGGAATATTCAAGCCTTGATGGTTCCGTCAAGAAAAACCAAAGGGAAAGTCTAACTCCTTACAAAGTTGCAGTGATGATGTTTATCAAGATCTATGCTGGTACTGATGCTGAAAAAAAAAGTAACTAATAATTTATTTTTATTAGCATGTGATGCTTTTTTCTTTATAGCAAAGACTAAACAATTTTGTTTTTCAGCTATCATAGAAACACGAGACTTTTGTATTGCTTCATTGAAGCTGATACAGGTAATAATTTATTGTTACGACAATCAATAAGCCATCATTTTCTAATGTGACTTTTATTAATTTTACATTTTGCATTTCAGTCTCCAGATTTAGACAAAAAGGGCTTATTTGGCTTGATTAACTCATCAGAATTTGTATTAGCACGTTTGAGTTGTCAGCTGAAAACTGATTTAGATTTTACTTGTGAACAAGGTGTTAAGGAACTATTGGATCTCTTTGAAATTCTTGGAACTTTAACGAAACCCAAAATGGAAAATCCTAATACGACTTTGGTTAATAAACACTCTGTTCTTGGCCTCTATGTGAGAAGAACTATTATTATGTTTGAAAACCTGTCGTTTTACCAAATTGTTGCACTTTTGGAAGATATAAAAGAATTTAACGATGCAGATTTGTTTGGTCCTCCTTTACCTTTGAGTACTAAGAAGCAACGTCCTTTTTTACAAAGGTGAAATTAATTGCTTAATCATAAGATTAATTTAAAAGAAATTTAAAATATTCAGCCTACTATTATTTTTCTTTACAGTGATAATAATATTTGGGGAGGAAGACAAGCCGAATTACTTGTCGCACAACAAGCTCATGCACTACTTATTGATGAGCATAAAGCCTTACCACCTGCAGAATTGCAGGCCCTTGTAAAAGACCTCTTAAGCAGTAGTCCTTATTATGCAGAGGCGGTATGTAAATTCATAAAGATAAAAGAACTTAATCAAAGTCAAAATGGTTGGATAAAATAATTTTCATTTCAGCACTACCTAAGTTATCTCAATTGTTTAAGAGTTAATGAATATTGTGGAGCATTGGATAGTTTATACCACTGTTTTGATAGGTTGACTCCCTTAGAAAGTCGCCCATCACCAGATGATAAATTAAGAACCTTCAGATATGCTGCTTTAAATTTGGCTGCGCTTCATGCACAGTTTGGCTACAAGTAAGTCTTATGAAATTACACTTTACAACATTAATATGAAAACTATTCTAAATGAAAATAATAATCTTTCAGAGAGCTGGCTCAATTAGCCTTGAGAGAAGCAATTATGTTGGCCCAGGAGGCAGGAGATAACGTTTGTCTGCAACTTGCACATTCATGGGTGTATTATTTAACAAATAAAAATAAGTGAGCATGAATTTATTACGTAACCAATCAAAATTATTGGATTGTTTCTGTAATAAGGAATTTTGTACTTTAGGGGTCCACTGATTGAAAGGTCAATAGCCAAATCTACCTCACTGAACATGACGCACACGTCAAGTCTGGCTCTCATTGCTTCAGCGCACAATGCAGCAATGGAGGGCAAAAATCCCCAACTTGTCTTCGAGGTAATTTTATTATTTTATTTAAGCCAATCATAGTTTCTGTGTAACAACACCATCTTAACATTTTAATTCTTCTCAGACTCTCACCAAGTCTGATATGCTGAATAGGCAGTACTCGATGATCGATCTCATGTCGATGATCTACGCGGAGAAGACGGCTCTTTGGGCTTATTACGGCAAGACGGAGATGTCCTCTGTATGCGCGCAATTATTGCTACTATTCAACTCCGGCGAGAAGAAGCAACTCATGTTTAACGGACCCTCGACCTGCCAGGCAGTCGTCACCGTTGCCAACATACTGCATGAGATGGGCGAATTCGCACTGGCCAGTGTTGTTTTGTCAAATGCCAAGGACAGGTTTCCGAATCAACCCAGTAGCAGGGTTTGGGCCCTGGCTGACCAACTGCATGAGTTTACCAGGCTCATGAGGAACGAAAAATGGTCCGCTGCTGAGGAAATCGCGGTTCAAATATCTAGTTTGGATCCCATCGAGAGTAAATTTAGGTGAATTGATAGTTCCTGCTTTTGTAAACAGTAATTCATTACTTTCTTTATTTGATTTTTTTTACTTTTCTTTTAGGAAAGTGGAGGCTCTCTTCGGTAGACACGATTATTCAGGAGCTCTCAAAATTGCCTATGAACTCGATGAGATGGAGGACTTGACGCCGCAGCAAAAAGTTCGAGTTAAACTTCAAATCAGTCAAATAAAGTGCGGTTCGGTAGCTACCGGTACCCCAATGTCAGCAACAAGTTCAATTCTGTTGCTCAATTCCGCCTTGGACATAGCCACGAGTAATCACCTGTCTTATTATGCAGCGTTAGTCAAAATGCATATCGTCAACGTACAGGTAAACATACTTTTTACAATATCAAGTGACTACACCATACAAAAAATTTAATTTATAATTTTTCTACTATCCTAGCTATTACTACGAATGCCATACCAGGCGATGCGCAACGTACGCGAGCCGATAATCCAAATCCTGGCGCACGGTGGTTTGTACGATCAGGCGCGAGCCCATATCACCTACGCCAAGTGTCTATCGGCAAACGCAGCGAACCAGACGAACAGTGAGCAGAAACGACATATAATGCTTGAGGCGATAAACCAACTTTTCAAAGCGAGAAAGATACTCGAGAGGCTTGAGGCCAACGACAGGCTAAAAAGCACGCTGTATCTACTGAGCGTGTTCTATCACGAGATTGACATGCCCGAAGAGAGGAATAGGTGTGCCTTCGAGTTCAAGCAACTCGACCAGCAATTTCCCACGGAAAAGAACCATGTATTTTTGTTTTGATATATATTTTGTTGGAGTAATAAAAATTTTGTACAAAAAGCTTCTTGTGTCTCTTGATATAGTTAAGGCCAATCAACCGTCTCTGTTTCATAAGCGAAATCGTACTTGATACAGTTATAACTTGCGTTACGATTTGACGAGCAATAATCAAGAGACATTCGTTTATTTCGGCCATAACCGCACCGCATAATAATCCTTACGCACGAATTACACCATAAATGTCATAATCATCGTTACGCAAGCTCACAAAAAATCAGTCGTCCCAAAAAAAGCGCAAATCAATGAAAAGCTACATTCGAATGTCGCCGCGCCAACCCGAACTCCGCTCTCATTCGTCCTCCGTCATCTTCCAGATAATCATTGGGCAATCTTCGACCGTAGCGCCATTAGTCCAACTGCAAATCCACGGCAGATTGTTCTGGCAGTCTCTCCATGCGAGCTATGACGTCCTTAGAGATAATCTTGCGGCCGCCGCGTCATCTGCTACTATAGGCTCTGCACACGGATACAGCGACTGCGGAGGAGAGCCATCATCATCAGTATATCGCCGAGAATAAGTCAAGACGTTCGCGAGTTTGCCACTCTTTCGATGGCAGAATTGCGTGCGCGAACCGCCAAGTGATTTTATTATAGTTAATGTGATGTTTTCTGTGGGCAAACACGAGGTAAGCACTCACTACTACCAAAAAATTGCGCTTAACGAGTATTGATCGATATAGTGCAGATCTCGTGGGGGTATAAGCGACGACGACGACGACGACGACGACGACGATCGTATAAGCGGAGTGCGTTGAACTCGCTGTGCCGTGTGCGCGAGATCTCCTCGCGCGACGTAGGTAACGTCTGTCGCACGACGCAATTGTCGGGACGACGTCGACGTTATAATCCTCCGATAATGTGTTTCGCGTTCTATTCGCGGTTTACTTATCCATGAAATTTTTGACGTATAGTGAGGCTGGCATTATACCGTAAGTAGCTACATACGTCCTGCCTACGTGAACTCGAGAGAGAAAGAGAGAGAGAGAGGACGTCATGTGTTTGCGGTGCTCCGAATTTCACCTGTACCGCAGCGCATTATAGGGAGTGTCCGGACGTCGTGGCCACGACTTGGGGACCCATTGATTTTCCTCCCGCAACGTTTTACGACGGATTGTGCAACGACCTCGACAGCCGGGACGATTTTTATTTTGGACACGCGTGTTGGTGGATGACCCAATTATAAAACGCTGTCGCCGATGCGTTAACGTAGTTTCTTTCTCTCTCTTTCTCGTGCGCTATCGGGACTCGTCGATTCGCACATATAAGTAATAGGGTACTTTCTAGCTGCTGCTGCGCGCATATGGGATGATGTTGTGGGCACAGCTGCCCGAGATGCTGCAGGTTTATTTTTGTGGCCGATGAGGGATTAGCAGAAATAGGCTTTTATCGAGAGAGAGAGATTCCTCAAAGCTCTGTGTGTGTGTATGTGTGTGCGAGTGTGTGTTTGTTCGTCTAGCAATATTTTTAAATAAGCTGGTGATATTTATAGTAAGGGAGAATGTGATACTGTCTGATGAGGAGAATGAGTGGAGCATTGACAGGAAATAAGAATATTCTTTTATTTATGGAGCTACATTTTGGGAATTCCATGTGAGTGTATGGTCATGGGGTCTTAAATACTTTCAGTTGATTATACAAATTAATTGCGCATGTAATTCAGTGTTATTCAAGAGATTACCCAAGATAATATTTTTTCGCTAATCGTTCATTTGTTTTTGGATTATTGATAAGCCAATGCTGGATTACATCTTGAAATTAAGATCAAACTGCTTGCCTTATATAAGATATTGAACGATCTTTGTGAAAAAAAAATTTGAAAACTTGTTTTATATGGTAAGATAAATCTTGCAAATGATTACAACAAATAATGTTTAATCTTCTTGCAGAATGCCAATACAGGCACCACAGTGGACTGAATTTCTTTCTTGTCCTGTCTGTTGTCATGACTTTGATGTGGCTATTCGTGGGCCTATATCTTTAGGATGTGGACACACGATATGTCGCACTTGCTTGGCCAATCTTCATCGGAAACAATGCCCTTTCGATCAGGTTTGTTGAACAATTAATATTCCATGCAAACAAAATCATTGTGTACATAAAGCTATCAAGGTTGTCTGATAAAATTCAAAACTAGAATAGCCAATTACACAGCAGAAGCCTAGTAATGCACTTATCACACTCTTATTATTGTCTCAATGAAAGTTTAAAGATAAAATAGTATTTCAACAGAAATAGGAGTATCAGAATTTAATGAAACACAATTGTGAATTGCAGAACTGCATATTTAATTAAGCTCTATAATCAGAAACAAGACAAATCTCGATAAAATTTCTTAATGCTAAATTTCATTTATTTAATTTTTTGCAGAGTGCCATCAACACAGAGATCGAAAAGTTACCAGTAAATGAAGCATTACTGCAATTAGTGGGCAACTCTGTACCAAGCAACAATGCAGCGACAACATTTCAAGCACTTCTATCCCCTGAAGATTTCACCCATTACCTGGTGGCCAAGCGTTGTATTGAGGAACTTGCACTGTACCTCAAACCATGTCAAGCCACACCTAACAATGCCACAGGTAAACATTTTTTTATTACTAATTTACATTTAATTGAAATTTATTTTTAAATCTTATCATTTTTATGAAAGATAAAAACATTTGCATTCCGTGCATTTACAGAGCCTGAGAATATTTTTACATATTAACCGATTTAAAGTAATCAATTTTGATAAGACTTGCTAGAAACAATTTTTTTAGGTATTCAAGCCTTTTGTATTTATAAACACATATGAATCACCCATGATTCACTCTGCTTACAGTGTAAATGTACTATCCTTTAAAAAAATGTATCATCAACCTGAATAATTTAGCATTGAAAGTACATACATCATTTAACTTTCTTAAAAATTTGTGCAAACAAAATAATTTTGTTGACTATCATTAACTAATATTATTTTTGTCAGAGAATTATAAAAAATGCTAAAATTCCAATTTTTTTTTTATTTGCAGGCATTGGTTTAGTATCTAGGCCAATGCAAAGGAAGCTGGTGACTTTGGTTGGATGTCAACTTGTAGAACCAGAGGGAAGAGCAAGGGCCATAAGAGCTGCAAGAAGTTTAGGAGAAAGATCAGTTACAGAGCTAATTTTACAACATCAAAATCCTCAGCAGCTCAGTGCCAATCTTTGGGCTGCTGTTCGAGCTAGAGGATGTCAATTTCTTGGACCAGGTATAATGATATTAATTATTTTTTTAAATATAGATAACAAATGGTTTGTAGTTATTATACAAATACATATATATATTATTGTATAATCAATCAGGTATGCAAGAAGAGGTGCTGAAGCTTGTGCTTTTAGCCCTCGAAGATGGATCAGCTTTATCCCGAAAAGTGCTAGTTATGTTTGTGGTCCAGCGCTTGGAGCCACACTTTCCCCAGGCTTCAAAAACAAGCATTGGCCATGTGGTCCAGCTTCTCTACAGAGCTAGCTGTTTTAAGGTGTGTTAAGTAGAATTTCTGACAAAATTTAAAAAATCAGTTTTATAATTTCTTAGAAATGTCTAGAGAACTAAGTTGATAAAAATGTATATATTTTAAAAATAGGTCTCCAAGCGCGAGGGTGACTCGTCGCTAATGCAGCTAAAGGAGGAGTTCCGCACATATGAAGCGTTGCGTCGCGAACATGACGCTCAAATTGTGCAAATCGCAACGGAGGCTGGACTGCGCATCGCTCCAGATCAGTGGTCGGCCCTGCTTTACGGCGATACCGGTCATAAGTCGCACATGCAGAGCATCATCGATAAATTGCAGACACCTCAGTCCTTCGCCCAGAGTGTGCAGGAACTCGTGATCGCCCTCCAACGCACACCCGACCCCGGACAGCTCAGCAGTCTAAGACCACAACTTGAACTTCTCGCTGCTATCGATCCTAGTCCAGGTACGTTGTTTGTGAATCGATTTAAGTAATAAAGTTTCTTGTACAAAAGTATAAACAACTAAGTGGGTCATGATAAGGGTGTCTTGTGTTGTGCGTTAGTATTTTTAAACGTATTTTGTAATACATTTAATTACTATAATAATATTAACTGATAAATTAAAATGAAAAAAGAAAAAATTAAATAAATACCCATTGTATAAATTCATTGCGCGATATTTATTTGTGAAAAAGAGAATTTTTTTTATTGATTATTACATTTGTCTATTTTTTATTATCGATTCTTTTATAATTCAAAGCTAAAAACAAAGAAATAAACAATGAGTAGAAAATTTCAAGCTTGTTCAGCCGCAAATTTAATCGAATATATTTAACTTTTGATTAAATAGAATCAGAACCACCATCATGGGCAGAATGTCGTTTAGCCTTGGAAGCCATAAAAATCGTCGTTAGCGCCTTGGTAGAGTTCATCCAGCAGCACGGTAACCGCAAATCGCAAGATGGAGCCCACAATACCGGTCAGTCTAAATACAAAGTGAGTATGTGCAGGGATCTAGCACTAAGGGGCTCCTGTCCTCGAGCCACTAGCTGCACTTTTGCTCACAGCGATCTGGAGCTTGACAAGTATCGCTCGAAGAATCGCAAGCTTGGCACCAGGACTAGTATGCCGATCAATGGCAATGCCGATGTAAAGAGTGAAAAGGCTCTGATTGTGACCACCGGAGGTAGTGGCGGTGGGGGCGGTACAAATAAAGGATTTAAGCAGTGCAAGGATGCAACAAACAATTTCAATAAGAACCATGATAATTCACATAGAGAGAGTGAGTATATTTTCCGGTTTTTTTTTTTCACTTGTTCAAACTTTTCATCTGCAGAGTGAAAGTAATATTATTTTTCAAATATTTTTTGAGTTGTAAAACATACAAATCTTTTAAAATTTGAAATATTGTATGACTTCTTAGAAATTTCTACTAATAAAAATTAAAAGACTGAGATATATTTTAGTTATGAACGTGAGCAAATTTATGATACGTATACTTATAAAACCCGCTGAATTACTCTGATGCAATCTTTTTAAATTATAATTATTTATATTGTTTCTTGTTATAAAGTCAAAATGTATGTTTGTTATCTTTTCAGATTTTAATCAGATAAACAAAGGTAACCAAGCTCAGCATACTAATGCTAACAACGAGAACTTTATCGGCTCCTTAACCAACTACATGCTGCCTGGAACACAAAATGTCTCTCGTATCATACCCCAAAAGGACATCCAATGCGGCCATTACATAGTTCCCACTGGTACCGGACCTCTTGATTACGCTGCCGCCAATCTCCACCTCTGGGATCCTACGCAGATCGGGCCCGGCATGCAGACTGTTTTTCCCAACAACAACAATAATAACAACAAGAAGAGTCGAACTGCGGCGAAGACGCTGGCGGTATTATTGCAACGTAGGATGGAGATTATCAATCAGCTGGAAAACATGGTTAGCAAGCAGGCGCCTTCACAGATAAAAGCAGTACGTAAATTTATTCAGACAACCTTTGGAATTCAGATATTTATTTTGGATTTAAATATTAAAAAGTAAGTCAATTCAACTAATGATGATGTGAATTTTTTCTTTTAGAATTATTATGACGTTCAAAGTGATTCGCTGTACCCGAACTTTTCTATATGGACTAATGCACCTACAAATCAATCCAATCCGAATGGGAATATCAACTTCACCAATAATTTCATCTGCAATGATTCTATACTATACGACGATGAATTTATACCTTTCGATGCTTCATCTGCTAACAAATACGGTCCGATTTCTAGACTATCCAAATCTATTTTGAGGTTTGTTTCATTAATGAATACAGTTGTAGTGATCATTTAAACAATGAGAAACTATATTTAAAATAAATAAATAATATACATGTATTGATAGACCAACAAATGGCGTCCAGCAAAATGGCTTATATAATGATGGAGTTGCGAATTCGATTTCTACTCTAAGACCTGTTCCAACATCTAGTCCTATGGCTTCCCGATTTTACAATCAACGTAAGTTATTTCTTATTTGATAACAGTATATGTATAAGTTCATTGACTACAAGAAATTTAACTAAATCTTATTTATAAATAGCTTTCACTGCTATTGGTACGAATGGAGGAATGCAACAAATCGCCAATTCAGGTCTCAATGATGCTTATATCACCCTCAACCGCAATCTACCAGACACTGCTTCTCAAATGCAAATACCCCGTCAAGATTGCATGTCTAAAGAGTAAGTATAATGAAACAAGAAATAAACATTTCATCATCTTAAGTTTAAAAGATTAGTTTATTATTTTCCAACTTGTTTTTCAGTTTGATAATTGAATCGCAAAAAGTGAAGCAGCAGTTAAAAAATCTAGAGAAGAAAATTAATGATTTGAAGGTCAGTAAAAAAATTTACAACATAATCTATTTTAATATCTTATTAGAACAAATTAATAACTTGAAATTTATATTATAACAGCTCGCTACTCAAGGAGCGACGTACAGTGAAGGCGAAAGACTAGCGCAAGAGCTGCAAATGATTGAGGCCGGGATCAGAGAGAAGGAAAAGGATGTGTGCAATTGGAGTCCATATAGCAATATGGCTTGGATTCAACCCCCTGTCAATCCGTTGACTAATCAAAGTTCCAATAGGGATTTTAAAGCTGAAGAGGTAAAGAGATAAATTGAATATTTCCAATAATTTACTAAAAATAGAGTATTTTTAATATTTTAGCAATAATGCATACTTTTTATCTAAACAATTAATAAATTAAATAAACATCTTAAAACAAAAATAAATCGAATACGATTTATTTATTTATTTATTTTTTAAAGATGTTTACTTAAATACTAAAAAAAAAAATTAATTGAAACATGATTTTTGCTCCGATTCAAGGAGGACACGTACGAAGTTGACATAGCAAATGACATGCGGGAGTTCGAACTGCGATGGGAATCTGAACTGCAGGAGCAAGAAGAGCGCTGGTCCAAAGAGGAGGAAGTGAAGAAGTGATAATGAATCGCAGAATTAGATCTCGCAAACCTTTAGATATCAAAGTTAACTAGTACGTTATTGTACTCTGTGTTGCTATTGTTTACTTCGTCAAAATTTATTCTATAGCATGGGTTTGTAGGAGTATATACGCGTTTAGGTCGACTGTTTATTTTTCTTTGTACATAGTCTTGAGAATCCCGCTGAATCTATATCATGGCGATGATATGTACCCATAACTTCTATTTTTTTCGGTTTTTCATATCGGAAATCTCGCTATACTGCTTCTGCGAATCGAAGTGCGAATCTCGCTATGATTATATGTAATGACAACCTCAGTGAGGTTAAACGATATTATGGATCCAGAGATTCGTAATTCGGAGGCGCAGAGTCACAATTACCTATATAGCAAAATTTAATGAAAAAACAAGAACAAAGCAGCTGTGACAATTTGGAATGTTAATAATTGTATTGCATTCTCGAGTCCGGTGGTCCTAACCGTAAAACGGATCCTTCGGCAAGGGAGTGTCTCTCCGTAGTCATTGAAAAAATAGTCTATATAGTCCGATAAAAATGAGATAAAATTGTTTTGCAAAAACAAAATATGCACGTGGGTGGTGTGGCAAAAGGGGAGATTTGTTAAAATTTAACAGAAATTAATCGTCAGTGTTTTATAAACATGACAGAGTGTAGTATATTTATTTATATATCTGTGCAGGTAGGGCGAAACTCATTGATATCGCTACGATATGTATTGGGAGACGATTAAAAAACACACGTTAATTGACCTGGATTCAAAAGGTTTCGCGAAAATATAAATACGTTTTATGTAGAGAAAAAAGCATATAAATGTTGAGAATATTAGCAATCGAAGAATCAAAGTGTGTTTAAAGGAGATCTTGAAATTTTAGAAGAAAGCTTACGTTTGCGACTCCTTACGAAAAAGCAAACGTATATTTCCAATGAGTGTGCTTTTAAAAATTAAAATTTTAAAAAGCCTCTTATTCACTTGTGTTGGTCTATTTTTTTAGTTTTATTAAAAGACAAATTTTTATTGTTTTTATATAAAAACGAGATGTATACAATTTATAAACGATTTGAGTCCTCAAATTTCAAGGTCTCGGTCGCCTCGATTCTATATAAATAAAAAAAATGATAAAAAATAAACTACCTTTATAGAAAGATTCGCATATTACTATATAGTTAATTAAAGAAAAAGTACATATGGAGTAAATTAAGTCGTTCTTTGTGCATTAGGCATAATAATGTTCGTGCACTCGCGATATCCTCTAAAGAAATACTTCTTACGGTCTTGCTTGCGAGAAATTCATACGTTTATATATAATATACGAACAAAAAGCTCAAAAAAAGTTTTCTTTAAGGACTTAGAGATAAAAAATAGTTTGCATAGCCACTATACCTATATATTAGTTTCATTTTACGTTAAATTATATTTTTCATGATTGAGATTGATCATAGAGAAATATGATAGTTACGTAGGTGAATGATATATGTATTTGTTATTTGACGGCATGATTTTTTTTCTCCAAGGCGAAATCTTTTCGCAATTAATGATACATTAAGAGCAGCAACATTTTTGCAAAAACGTTTTCGTCGTTATTACCGCGTAAAGAACAATGTTTATTGTGCCTAGAAAGGAGCAAAGCATTTCTCTTATTCTATAAATATAAAAAATATATATATCTAAAGTCGGTAAACGATAAAGACTGGTAATCGCAATTGCAAATGAGAAATTACAATTGTCTGTAATTACACATAGAGAGAGAGAAAGAGAAACCCGATCAATTTTACAAATTCTATGTTTTTTTCTTTATTTGTTATGTTTGAAAATCGAGTTCAATTCTGAGGACTTTGCTTTCAAGCGGAATATATATGTATAAGAAGAATATTTATAGAGTCACATTGGCTTCCTGCGCAATTACGATAGGGAAATTTTTACTTTATTATACTACGAATCGGGACTCTGCATTTGTTTTTCATTTTCTGAATTTCACAACATACGGGGGATAAAAAATATCCATTTTATCAGGCAACTGATATACTTGCTTTTTACCATTTTTGTTTTTCTGTTATTTTACTTTGTTTGGAAATATTATATATTATTTTTCTTATTACATTTACGAGTTTACGCAGTTCATGAATTAATCAATTCGTTCGTTTAATTTTTTTTTTCTTTGCGCAAGGATGCGTTCGTTACCTTGCGTCAAAGGAAAAAGCAAAAAAAAAAAAAACTATCAAATTGGAATTATGTTTTATTTGACTCTAGTTTTTTTTATATGATACATAATGTATAGCCGATTGTATAATGGATTCCAGTTTTATTGGAAGTGTTGATAGACTTTTTATGAGATCACCAGATATTTGGAGCTGGCAAATCGTCGATTGTGAAAGCGTAGGATTATTTTTATACCTTTTTGGAGAAACTGAATATGTTCTGGCATAATATTTTTTTTTTTCCTTTACAAGAAATATATATATATATTTGCGTGTATTACCTAGATAAATTTATTGATGTTATTACTTTTTAAGTTTACATAATAGGTATGAGATAAAATTTTGTTTACAAACATTTTTTTCTACTCTACGATGAAGAGTAAAATAATAAAAATTATAGATAAAGAAATGTTTTGCTGGAACATAGTTAATTTCTTATGATAAAGAGACAACGGTGCAATGACATCCACTTGATTTGTCAAATTCAACTTTTTCTTCTCTCTACAGTTATCGGAGATTCATAAAGAAAGCTGAAAGATGCATTTTTTATACTCGAATGAAATCAAATAAGACTGTAGCGTGAAGAATAAAGTTTCTTTTTCTCGTTGATTGTTTAATTGCGAAAGAAACCGTATTTTGAAAGCTTGTTATCGTTCGATTTATATCTCTTGTATTTACGTTTTCACTTGTAAGAGTATGTTTCTCTCTTTTTTTTTAATATAAATGTTGCTTACTTTTACGCTGAATCTCTTAACATGGCAAGTACTTGGTCGCTTCACTCGCACTCGTCTCCCTTTTTTATCCCTGGCGGATGTAAGTTTTGTTTTGTTAAGTTATATATTATAACTGAAATAAAAATTGGAAATGAAATATTTACCAAATGTGAATTTAATACAATACACTGATACGAAATATTGTAATACTTACTAAACCACTACAATACAATCGACAACAAATCATGCGTAGTTTTATTGTCAATTATTAGTAACGCAACAAATTCTGTTATTTACGTTGAGTCGTGAATTGATTTCCTACGCCTATGATGTATTGAGTATCACAAAATTTTTTACGGTTGTGCTATACTTATGTTACTATTAGATGTAATTTTGCAAATTTCTAAGGAAACCCACAAAAGTAAATGCTAAACTGTCGAAGAGAACGTTCCACCAGGGAGAACAAACATTATATAATGCGTATGCCGAGTAAGTAGACTGAAAAATAGAGAAAAAAATAATTAATACTAAATATAAAAGTAAGGAGGGCTGTGTAAACAATGGGAAGTAAAAAGCGCAGCAGTACTGTTTGTGCGAGCTTCAGATTAATTGCATGTTAAACATGTCACTTTATATATGTACGACGATAAATGATACGCGCGTATCTGTGTTAATGGTATAAAATAAAATAACGAGAAAAGAGCAAAAAAAAAAGAAAATATAGAAATCGATTCGTACGCGCAGTAAGAACGCTTCAAGATGTACGCTGATAAAAAAAACGACGGAAGTTCTTTAATTGAACGCGTATTTAACGACGTACCGCAAGTATATGAATATATATATATACATATCGGTATGTGACTTTTTACAAAACAATCAGAAAAAACGCTCAGCGAATGATAATAAGATCATTTTACCATCCATCATGGAGTGATTTCGAATTATTGTCTCGTGATTTTTTCACAGGAAATTAAATTTGCCCGTGAATTTTGAGTTTAAAATCCAATTCATTGTAGTGACGAATAATTCGTTAAAATTTTTGTAAAGACGAGATTCATTTCGCTATTGCAACGTATCGGCTTTTAACTTAACATTTTGTTTGTACCAGAGAAATCATATTTCCAAATGTAATTTTTCACCGATAATGTTGCGTAGCTATGTATCGTTTTATTACTACAATGAGAAACGTTTCGTAATAGCGAATGAACAAAAACAATCTTCTCGTCTTAAGTTACATCTATATTGTATACCATTTGTACCGTAAGAAGAAGTCTCGTGAGCAGTGCGAAGACGTTTTTGTCGTCAGTTGCTACTAATTTAATACGTAAATATTAATGTATCTTTAATATTTGTGTATTATTTGTACAGCTACTATAATAATAAATGACTTTGATTTTGAGTGAAAACAAAAATTTTTATTTCTGCAAAATGATTTTTTAATCTGTCACGAATTTACTCGAAATCGATTTCATACGAGATTTTATTCCATCGATCATTGTGCACATTTGTCTGTAAAATTACAAATAGTTTGGAATATTCATTAGCTCTATTAGAAGCATCGGCGAAGAAATTTACTTAACGAAATTCATACCTATAATGTTAAACATTCACTCTAATAACGAATGTCAGTCATCGAGAATTCGAGAAAATCATATTGATGATAAATGTTTTCATTCTTACCCGTAAAAGACGAAATAATAATAATAAAATAGCCAACAACGTTTGCTCGTACTACTGCCTGAAAAAGTGAAGCGTACCGTAATGGAAGAGAGAAAGAAAGTCGACATTTTTTAACGTTCGGATGCCTATAGAAATCATGTTTTTCTATCTAATATAGCGTGCGATTTGTAGCGACGACGACGATAATTACCCATACGAGCGACAACAACAACAATAATTATTGCAATCTGTGCTCTTGAAATTCGAGAGGAATGAGTCGGTAGGAGGTTGATGCTGTGAATCAATTTTTTAACTATAGTGTACTCTTAAGTTTTTGTTTTACTCGTCGTATTCCTTTCATTGAACTAACAGAAAAACGAATCAAACGAAGAATCAACGCAAAAATTTCTTTTTATTTGAAACTTTTTTTATCGGATTCTGATTTTGTGTATATTCGATGTGCTGTATAGATCGCGCGAATTTTTTACGTGTAACCGAATTGTAAATATATAATACACTTAGACGAGAGGAGTACATGTATAGTTGGCAGGCAGCAATATTTTCTCGGCCTCGAAGAGACGACGGAGCACAATACATAGATATATTTATCGTGACAAAGCCAAGTTTGTACTGTGAACAAAAAGAAATAATAATGATGGAAGATGAAAAATAAAAAATCGAGTAAGACGATATAATTTTCAAGCTCACTCCGTTCGTGACTCTTTCATTGATGCGACGAATCGTTCCGTTTCTTCTCGCATCTGATGGCGTCGAATATCCGTTTTCTCTGTATTTCCTTTGCAACAAATGTAATACGATCGAAAGTGTAATATATTTATATACTCAATACTACCCGCTTTTATACATTTATTTTTGCACTGCCTTTCCCCAACCAGAAACATGTTATGTAAATGGCTAAAAATAATAAGAGCAATCGCGGATTGCTAACTTTTATTTTATCAAAAGCTATATTTAATCTTCTTTTTTTACAAAATACAAATGAATAATTGACAATTATGCTCAACAAGTGTAAAGTCATTGCATTATCATTGCAATTTCAAATTACGGAATATCTTCAAAAGAACTGCGTCAAACAAGCCTTTCTATAAACTAAAACGAGACTCTTTTGTCTCCAGCTGGCGAAACAATCTCCCACGTTGCATCAGTAATCCAATCGAATCTATAAATAATCACACCAATGCAATACACTATAGTTCCATCATCATCATCAGGCAATATACGGCACATCCCATTTTACCGCGCAAAATTCAAACTCACCGCCAAGTTACCTTACCGACCGCAGATGTCGCGAGCGTCCCGATTTCCAAATTTCCAGGAACTCGCTGAGCTCTCGCGCTCTATACTTCGCGAAATCCCGTCATCGCCGTGCATGGCTCATCCGCCACCACCGCGCCTACACGTCTCTCTCTCTTGCCTCGTTACTTTACCGCGCGCGTGTGCTCTGCAAAATACTTCTCGGCTCGACGATATATAGACACACGGTGGAGGTCTTCGAGTATTGCAGTCTAGCGAAGAAAGAACGCCAGGACAGCCTGTATCGAGGACGCCAGGACACGTCGTCGCGGAACAACTGCCAACAGTGAAAGTTTACCGTGACCCCATCAGTGCCGCAGACAGGACATCATCTCGCTGAGGTATATACATATAAGGCTCTCGGCATCCTGACATAGGGACACGATGTACAACTTTTGAGACATCGGACACGCGATGAATTGTTCCTGAATGTATGCTATAGCTATACTGTCTGCATGGATGGCGGGAGTGTGTGAGAGAAAGAGAGCGTGTGTGTGTCGCGCGCGCGGACCGGCAGCGAAGCACACATTTTTTTCGCTAATGCCTCGTTCACTCGCTTATACATTGATGTGGAGAGTCGTCGTCTGCGCGTATACACTTGTTGTGTTTGCCCAGTTGCCTCGAGGAATCTGTGCGTTAACGTTTTTGGAAGTAAGAGTCCGCACCTACCTCGGGAGTGTTGTCAGTCAGTCTTTCAACGATTATAATCGAACCGAATATTCCTGACGATACTTCGTGAATATCCCCGGGGAGGGTTATGCTACGGTAGATAGAGTGAAAGTGGGGCAAGGTGTTTCGCGCTGCTGCTGCTGCTGCTGCTGTTCATGCGTCTCTGGGCATAGTGATTCCTATATACTTATCTATATATGTATAGGTGTATACTCGTAAGTCGAGGCGCGAGACTACTGTTATGAGTTTACGCGACCTTTTCGGAGATGCACATCAGTTAGCTCGTCGTCGAGGTGACGTTGCTGCAAAACACATACTCCCACGGTTTCGTGGAAAATAGAACGGTGCTCTCGAGAAATCCAATTTTCAAACACCCCGCAGCAGTCTCTTTCTCTAAACAAGATTAGCTACGCTTCGATCGAGAAAAAAACCATTGTTGGCGTCAAGCATATAGGAGCTTTGTGTTTTTTGTCTGATAAGGTCAACTGCTTCCGGCGCGCGCGCTTTTAGTCGTGAAAAACTTTTTTTATCGCGGTTTTCTCAAGCCACTTATAGCTTTTCTCTCGATATTTCCATCGGCCCACTTCCAAGAGCCGTGAGAAAAAAATTCTAAATTGTCTCTAGTACTGCAGTACAGCTGCAAGACGTCCCTAAATGAATTACCTACGTCCTAATACAATCGTCGCGATTTATAATTCAATAAGACGTTTGCGTAACGGCGTGTCCGAAAATTCAAGAGCATAAGGGATTCGGTTATTGATCCCATCATCGAAAATTAGTTTAATGGGTCAAGTACGGTGGCTTATGTCAAAAATCGTACATATTTACCGGAATATTAAAGGATAACCGATTATATCACAATTGACTCATCGGCTGATCGCGCGTCGAGATTAATATACGAACATGACAACTCACTGAAGAAAAAGCGTATACGTGTGATAAATTTTGCATCAGGCATACCAGATAAGAAAACACAAAAAAAGCGGTGAAAAACGTGAATCTCTAAAGCGCGCGTAAAAAGGTGCAGAGGACAGCTGCAGAACTGCTGCAGTGCGGGCCCTGAGAGACTTCCCCTCCCGCCTTACCTATACGGTGTTATTAATTTCCCAAGCTCTCGCTGTCGCCCTTTCCTTCGACCGTTTCAGTTTTTCCGGAAGGCTCGGGAAATGCGTTAGGTGGTCGATAGGCACGTGTTTATAGGGCAGATGTCCCGAGAGATGATGGGGGGAGGATTGCGTAAGGAGTTGTAACTACATATAGTTTCGAGGGCGTTGTTGAGCTATTTGAGAGGCTTCCTGTTTCTTCATTGTAATTTTTGTGATCAGGATTACACGTACAGATTTGCGTTAAGTATACATTGTTGTGTTAACTGTGAACCCGGTCTTAACAATATATTCAATTTATTGTTTTTAAAGGAATTAATTTTTAGCTTTGTATAGAAAAGTTTAATTTTCGTATTTAGGCAGGTTTCGTTTTCATGAATGAAACACGAGCTGATTGGTCTAATTATTGCTTTTCCTTGAGCGCGTTAACTTCATTTCCGAGCGCCGATAGGACTGCGATAGCGAAATATTACAATTTAGAACGTCGAGGGTAATGAGTTCAAGAATGATTAATATATTTTGTTGCAAAACGTTAATTAGATTGTAATTAAACTTATTAAATGCGCAATTTCCTGGTTTCAACTATAGTTCGCATACGTATATAGATAATGACTATAATTACTTTAATGAGAAAGCGTCGGAAATAGCGCTTTGAAAATTTACGAAAATATCATTTATGACTTGAAGTAGTTAAGCGTGTGCAGACGGTTTATCAAACAAGCGACTTTATTCCAGTGCAAGCATCAAAGCAAAAGCTTTGTTTAGCTGCCTGATACCGCGCTGAGTCAACATTGTCGAACGCGTACTGCGTTTCAAAAGTGATTAAATATTTCAGATATTGTCTTGCAACACAGATATAATAGACATTTTAATCTCAACCCTCTCATAGAGCTTTATAACAACCCTTCGATTAATTCTACTAGAATTCACGCTTAAAAAAACTCCGTTACGCGAACCCAAAATAACATAAAAGTTGCCATGCTCCAGTGATTGAATTTTCACCACACGAGCACTATATGACACTTTAACGATACTCTCTCCGCAACGACCCTCGTAACAATAGCCCAAACCACATAAACCACACTAAAACAATCAAACTTTTTACAGAGCCAGTTCTTCGCCACCGCATCCGCCCACCATCGCAGCCGTTCCAGCGCCAGCAGCGCCTCTTACCCGAAGCGTCGAGCTCCCGGTGAAGATGCCCGGCTCGGGGTCCGTTATAAGAGCGCCGCCCGAACAGTCCATACCGACACCCCGGATATACCACTACGCTTGAGAAGCCTAGATCGATTTCAAAAGTTGTCACTGACAGCAGCTCGATAAGGAGCAAAAGTAGGAGGAGTTGATAAGAATCTCAAAGATATTTAGAATAAAGCGCAAGAATGCCGACGAGCAATCTTGCGCGAGGGGCGCAGATGGCAGGTGCGGCCGTCACTGGAGCTCCGCCACCGGCACATTATCTACACGAGCTGCCGGCTCAGGATGAGGAGAGACTTGGAACGCTATTCAAGAAGCTGGATCTTGATGGAAATGGCAGGATCGATGTGCACGACCTGTCGAAGGCGCTTCACGAGGCTGGTGTTCACGAACGCTATGCCCAGGTGCGTTTGGGAACTTCGATTTGAAGTTTTGCTTCGATTTAACTTAAAAATAATTATGTATTAAGCGTAGAGTATGTATGTTCCTTTTTTAAGTTATGGAGACTAAGTTGTGTAAAACAGTTTCTGAATTTCACAGTAGATTGTATGAGATTCTATTTGGAAGCAGGAACAAAGTAAGCGTCGAATTTATTAGCCAAGCAGGGACTGCTATTTCAATCGCGACTGGCTCAGACAAGCCTAATATTGGATTTGCATTCTCGATCTGAAAACCTTCACTAATTTTGTATGCGCCGAGAAGGCTCGTATAGTCAGACACTGTTCGAGACAATCGTGTGAGGAATTTTTAAGTGCCGATTCTTATTGAATCACAACGTAGTATTTTTTTTATTTTTTATTCTTTTCAAATATCTCTAATAGTCTTTATTTTATTGGATAGAACAATCGTTTTAATGTATTTGCAACGCAAAACAAAGTACCAGTTATCTATGTTATTATTCGTGCGTGTAATAATAGAAAATTTATCGTTACGTTACGTAAAACAAAGGCTACTCACGAATTTATGCGGCATCTTGTTCTAATTTATGTGTTCACGTGACACCCTATATCTTGCAAAATATTTGTTATCATGAAATCGTTTTTCCGTCAATTGCACTCAGAAGATTCTGTTAGCGTTTTTACATTAATAATGCGGATTTTTTTCATACAAATGTACTCAAGACAGAAATGATAATCTTTGAAAGACTTCATCGTTATTTAATCTATATACGCTTCGATTCCTTAGAAAAATTTTAACAGAACTTGATGTGCTTTATGTAATGTTTTGTACGGTTTCACTTGCAGCAATAGGCTTTTCTTTGTACTTGCTATATATACCCTTCTATTACACGTCTATTACCACACTCTTGAACAGTATTCCTACTGAAAAAAAAAATTGATCCATTTCAATCACATTGTTTTATTTTCAAGACTTTACATTTTTGTTGCGGATCACGCGTATTTTCAACTCACTTGTTTTATTTTTTCAAATGTGAATAAAATAAGTAATAAATGGTTATTTTTTTCAGAAATTTTTGGCTCGCTCTGATCAAACAAAAAGTGGCGACATCAGCTTGGCAGAATTCATCCATTATGTGCGAGAACACGAGAAAAATTTACGCCTGCAATTTACCGACCTCGATAAGAATAAGGATGGTGAGTCGTTAAGTGCTATTTAAAACCGTATTGCCAGACATTCATTAATATCACCTGCCAAGACTGGTTCTAAAGGAAATTATTAAACGCGATAATTCAACAATTTTCTAATTTTCGTCAAGGTTATAATGCTTGAATTTCTACTAATTTTGGCCGTTACTTTACAGGTAAAATAGACTTAGAGGAGTTGATAAAGGCATTCAAAGAACTTGGCATTGAAATGGAACGAGCAGAAGCGAAAAAGCTATTACAAAGGTTTGTTTTAAAAACAGTTTAGGTTTTTTTACATCAAATAAAATGTTTAAAATAAAATTTGTATACTTAATAAAAATTTTATATGTTAATAGTATAATATTCATATTACAGAATGGACAAAGATGGAAGTCTCAACATTAGTTTTAATGAATGGAGAGATTTTTTGCTGTATGCACCGACAACTGATATTCATGAACTTATTCAATATTGGCGACATTCTACGGTGAGTCTTAGTAAATACCTAAAGATTTTTTCAAGAAGAAAATTTCTGATTGTTGAAAAAATGATAAGTTCTATAAGTTGTAGTTAAACCGCATTGGTTCAAAAACTAACTTGTAGTAATACATTATATCTTATATTTAATTAACGCATGTCATATCGCTCAAATATAATATTATTTTATTAAATTCTTGCAGAATATGTTAAAAATAAAGTTTTGTCGATATAAATGCTATCTAAAAATATTATTATTGTATAATTCTTTCATAAAAAAGTTATTAAAGACTATTAGACTCTCACTAATTACTACAGAAAGCATATAAATCTTCAAAATAAAATATTTTTAATGTTATATGATATTATAATTGAGTACATATTATATACATAAATTAACTTAGTCTTCTTTTTTACTTTAACATATACAATGTAAGTATAAGGAGTGCGATATGGTGAGACTATTTAAATCCCCTTCAATGCGATTTAAAAAATCATTTACTGTTATTTCAAAATGCATATTTTTTCTGTTAATTTTCTATGTATATGTACCTTTTAAATTATACATCTTGAAATTTAATTATTAAAAAGTGTTGATATTATCGATAGAAAAATCGTAATTTAATGGTGGAAAACCAGGTTTTCAGCTGTTTAACTCCAACTAAAATAGGATTTAGTTCGATTTCTACGCCGTTAAGGAAACTTTAGCCCGAATGATTCAAAGTCTGAATGAATCCCCCCATTCCATAAGAATGATGATGATCCTCTAAATTTAGAGCTCTTCTTTCTAAAGCAAAAAATTCCTTCAGCATCTCCATCGATTTTTTAAAAAATCTTCATAGGTCGTATCTCTTGTCAACTAGAAACCTGATGGATTCATCGCATCAACTCGTCATCCTTCTAAAGTAAAAGTTTTTCTCTTAAAAGAACCTTCGGATACTTTCATCTCACATTGAATATTCCTCCAAGCACCTTCGAATAACTTTCGTACGGCGGCGCCTCAATCGCTCTCACTGCAGCAGCACCTCCACAAACCGCAAGAGCAAATATAAGAGAGACACAGCTATCTCGTCTCTGATTTGCCAGTAGCGAGGGCTCGTCAGCCTTTCCCACCTCTATCCGGATACGGCGCGTGACGTCCGCGAACGACTGACCTTCATTCCCAGCTGTTCGCGCCTTGTGACTATACAAGTTCTTGCGTGCGCCTGGCTTTGATTTTTCTTCAGCGGCTCCTGTTTCTCTCATGCAGCTATTTCTTTTTTTCTTTCTGAGGTGGAGTTTCGAGGAGATCGACTTTCGATTTCGTTGTCTCCGGTTCAGCGCTGCACGCGCACTTTTTTGAGGAAAGTGACTTTGCAAAATTCACGATTGCTGTAACTGAACATGCTATAATTTTATTCAATTATACAACTTGCGGGTTTACTTTATCGTAATTAGGAAAGAGATATGGGATTGGTAAAAAGAATATTCTCCTAAATTTTCTGTTTTGAAATTGAGTCGAGTTATTTTTAGTCTTGAAACCGTTAGATTAAAACGTAAAGCTTTTTATTTTAAGGTGATTGTTTTTAATTGGTTCTCAACTTAAAAATAACTTGATTTTCTGACTAGAATATAATATTATGAATAAATGTTTCGTACTCAAGAACACATTGTAAGAAAATTATCAAATTAATTTTATCAACATTACAGTGAATCCCCCTATCTACCGATAATGATTAAAATACACTGATCAGAATACACCTTATAGCTTACTGTATACTTAAAATGGTATCAAAAAGTTATTTTTAGAGTTGAATAAGGTATCAGAATTGTGCAAACCTCTTACTACTCAAAATTTTAATAAATTTTATTTTTAATAATTACTGTGACAATAGTAACCCCTAAATAAATGTTTTATTTTAATGAACATTTGTCAATTACGAAACTATTCATACATTTAGATTATTCCAAACGTAAATTACATATTTATAAATTAACGAAAGTATTTATCCACAGCTATTGAGCATATTAACAAGAATTTAGGTAATTTAAAAACTCTCTTAGACCTTTAAGAAAATTTTCCTATTTTTATTCCATTCTAACGCATCAAATACACCAATAATTTATAAAAGAATTTTATTTACCATACGACTAATTCATCGCTCACTTTCGTTCTAAAAATTCAATACTTCAGGCATCTTTATTTCGCGCTTATCTATTCGCTCGAGAATTAAAATTATCTAACTTTTTTCTCCACGTAATTCTTGATAAGAGGTAGTGTAGACCGTCGACTCGTGGGGAGTTAACTCGTGGAAGCATATCGCCAATATCACGACGAGCCGGTCAACATTTTTCGCAACGCTCTTGTGTGAAGCACGGAGAATTATCGGTGAATATCGCTGAAGGAAAAAACCGCTAAAATGTTTCAGACATTGATTGTATTTTAAAAATTGAACATTTTAATTTGAGGCACTTTCGTAATTCTCTTTAAAGCAGCTTGAACAATACATATTTATTCAAAGAGTAATTCATCCGTTGCAATGAATGCAATCGTAATAAAATTGGCTTGCATTTTAATGTTACAATGGGTAAATATAAAAAAATTACTCTTGGATGTCGTTTTCAGTTTATTAAGAAGAAATGGTTCTGGCGTGGTCCAATGATGGCTGTAGATCATCGAGATCTAAGGGTCTACCGTGGTTTTTTTTTACGTATTTTGACCTCCTGAATCTGTAAGAAAAACCTTGGTGGACCCTTGGACTTCGATGACCGCCATAGGGATGCGCCAGAGCTAAAATTTATTAAGCATATTAATCGACTGATATTTGGTTGTATACGTTATAATCGATACCAGGATATATTATCCTCATAATCATAGCTGCATGTCAATCATAATCATATCATTCTTGATAAATTAATTTCCTATTGAGAATTCTAGGTACGGGGTGCGATTATCAAAATGATATGTATGTGTTATCTAAGAACACTTTGTACCTTCGGGGCTTAATCAAATTATTGGCGACGATTTGTAATAACATTAAATTACTTTTTTTCGATCAATCATATATGTACAGGATTAGCTATTTGTGGATTAAAATTTCAGACAATGTCATTTAAAGTATTCTTTACTGATTAATCTTTTGTAAAACAAAATATTTTGATAAATATACTGTATTGACTTGTATTGGCAATCACAAGTGTCTATACCACATAAGTAAATTTTTTTCATATAAGGAAGTGATTTAGGCATAGTATTTGGTTGCCTAACATTTTATATAAAAATCAAACAAAAGGAACACTTATATAAAAAGTATGCATGGACCCTCGAATATTTATCTAAACAACGTTTACGCAACGCTTTTATATATAACTCGATTAGGCAACGTTTCGGACTTGGATTCTGTAGCAAAAACTTATGATAATCTGCAAACAATGCACGCATACAACCACGACAGAAAAACACAACGGTGTAGGTATGCGTAAACAGTAAACACATAAGTAATATTCGCGTGAGACCATATTCTTTTTGAGATACTACTCAAATGCAAATTCGTGTCTGTGTTTGCATCTGTGCAAATCGTCAATCGGATTATCAACTTTGAACTTGTAAAAATTAATGATCTACGCGCGTTGGAAAAGTGTCGATAACAGATGTACTAATGGAAGTTTTTGTTTTTGAATATGATCGTCATTCATGCTTATGAATTGCTACATTACATATATGAATATTAGCAAATCATGTTGCTGTCGCTTTGGATAATTGCCGATTACGGGTTTTCCGGTAATTTTCGCTGATATAATATGTAACGATGGCATTGAATTAATTCCAATTTATAAACATTCAAATAAATTGACATTTGCTGATAATTATATAACAGCATTGCAGATCGTTTAATTTTCTCAAATCGTTTATAAAAGTCAAATAAACAGCTTTCCAAAGAGGCACGACTACGCAAATCACGGTCAATTTCTAAATCAAACAAGTCAAGTTCAAAATCGTATCACACTAATCGCTCTGGCTTATCACTCATTCGAATTTTTCTTCAAAATAATGAACCGTTATCGCACTTCCACGCGCATCATATACTGCACTTAAAATTTTCCTTCCGCTCTGTATATCGTAGAAAAACCGCGTTAACTCGGTACGATCCAGATAAAACTTCACTTTGAATACATACGTATATACATTATGTAATACAATAATATTCATCACATGAGACTGACCGACTGGAACTGGCTCCTCGTTTTGCCCTCAACAGCTGTTTCGTCCTGACGTCATCAGACCTCCTTTATTATTGTTATTCCGCAGCAAATTACGAGCGGTTGTACGGATAGGTGTACGTTTGTCTGTGCATAATGACTATAGAGTGAAGCAGACGACTCTCGGCGGTCAAGTGTCGGGCGATGAGTCGACGATCGTTGGCCTGAGTTAGAGTTAGTCGCGATGATTTTTTTTGCTGCTGCAGCAGCGGGGCGATGCGCTGACCTCTGTTCGATGCATCAGTGTTAATTATTCCGAGAAAATAGTTGAGTGTATTTGAAGAATTGATTTATGACGATGTATTTAGTTTATTCTTTTTTATTCCTCGTTAAACATGCGTCGAAAAAGTGCAAAAGAATATCTGAAATTTCTATTAGTTCTCTTTTAGTTTATAAGCTATATCGGTAGGAAGCTATACATATAGGTTCTTTTCGAATTCCAACCGAGCACATACCTGCTTATCGATCGCGACTGCATTATTGGCTGTTGGCCAACCTAATATTTGCAGGCTAATATAAGGCGTCGCGAACGGATCAATTGCGTACGGAATTAGAGTAAACTAATACAACGTCGGATAATTACCTTTTTATGAATTCTATATAAACGCGTAATTTTAGAATTTGTCTATCAACTTCCTAAATTACCCTACATATATCTGTCATCCTTAGAAGTTATACATTTCCAGGAAGGAAAAGCTCATTCATATCTTCGAAATTATTAATCTTTCTATTCTTATACCTAAATTCAAATAGAGTCTAATCACATATCAGAAGCTTTAGAATCTCAATAAATTATATTACTCCATTTGCTTTTCGCCATCGAATGAAAATCCTCACCTAATGATCTTCCATACATATTACCCCCTCGATGAATTCCGCAAAAACCTTGAAACCTAAATCGTCACAGCTGAGAACCCGCAGACTCATAAGTATGCACACAAAGTGCAGTATGCAGCTCGTCGCGCCGCGATGTCGAAATACCTATAGAACATTTCATCAGCCAGACGGAGCTTCGCATTGGCTGCGACGTCACTCGGGCACACGCGCGTGTATGCAATTATACATATACGTTTAGATTGTTAGAGCTGCGTCGTGAGCTTCGGAGCAATTTTTTGACTTACTTTTCGCCTTATAGAATCGTTTGTTTTGACGCTTATCGCGGACGATGGCAGACGAGTCGTCTGGAGGATTCGACGACCTCGTTTTAGCGAGGTTGAGAATGAGTTCATATGTGGGATTGGAAGTTTTCAGGTGAGGGAGGTGAAGAATTGATAAATTTGGATGGAAGTTTTT
Organism: Cecidostiba fungosa; assembly: GCA_900474305.1. Classification (NCBI taxonomy): domain Eukaryota; kingdom Metazoa; phylum Arthropoda; class Insecta; order Hymenoptera; family Pteromalidae; genus Cecidostiba; species Cecidostiba fungosa. The sequence continues at coordinate 84,278 of UCOJ01000088.1, read as the reverse complement.
TAATTATTTGTACTGTTTGTTTTTTCTTTTTTCAATACAATAATGTGATTATATCATTACGTATACTTACTAGGTGTAATTAATAAAACGTCGTTTACCTGTCACATCGATAATGATGAGTATATAGGTTGACCATAACGAGAGGTTAAGGTATATAAGGCTTTGTATTGAAGATATTCTACGATTTTTATGCTTTGTCATTGATTGACTAACGAGATGCAATATCGATTTCATTCATCTCATTGCTGCTATCAATCGATCGATGCAATTTTTTATTTGAAACAATAAAAGCTAGTGCACCGCTATATTAGCCGATACTTTTTATAAACTGCTTTAATTCAGCTTTAAATTGAACGTTGTGCCACAACTATCAACGTCTTACGATCGAGCCTCCAGTTTTGATTCAATATTTTCTAGAACGGTTTATCTTTTAATTTTTTACAACTCGCACTTATTATTTTCTTCAATTACACTAGCTGAAAAAAATCGATATTCCATTGACGCATTACAAGTGAATAAGTTAAGAATAAAAATTTTCATTAGAAGAACGCAATATGAAAACATTGCGCAGCCAGTCAATTTTCCTCTTCTCCAATGACAACAAACTCTCCGCCACAAATCTCCTCCACATGATCGGTAAACACCAGCTCGCCTCTTGTTTATAATACACTACTGCCACCCGCTTCTAATGTCTTCCCATCACAATAATTATAGCGAACTTTGTACCTGTCTTTCTTTTTCCGCCTCTATTAGTATATATACTTCACTAGGCACGCGCGTTTATTTGAAAGAGCTATACGAGCAACGCGTTTTTGTTAAAAAAAATCCGAGACGTCACGAGAAAGAAAAGAAGTCGTAGACGCGGAAGCGATAAAGATTGCGCAAGAGTACGCAGGTGATTTTATCTCGCGGTAAGGGGATTCAATTAACGATGAAACCCACGTGATTCGATGGTGACACCGGCTTGAGTTATCGGCACTTCAGGTGGATTTTCAGTATTGATTGGCGATTTTGTTTTATGTATAGTATTTATAAGTATGTATATAGTACTTTAAACGCTACAGCTCGTAAAGTTTACCGATCGTGAATTTTTCTGCTCAAAGTCTAGTTTATGACGTCACGGCGCATTCAAACACCAGAGCCCATCAGCAGCTGACGTCGGCTATTACGCATCTCGTGTTTTTTTGTTTCGACTTTCCATATCAACATTTGCAAATTCAATATAATTTTCGGGAATACTTAAGCAGGCTATAATGCTATGCAAAAAAAAAATAAATAAAAATTTAATGCATGCGCTTGATTGAGTCATTTCAATATTATCGTTCACGTGATTCACTCGCAATCGCCCCTTGTATACAGACCTTTGTTTACAACGAAAAGTCGAGTTAACATCGGTTATTATACTGCAACAATGTTATTGATCAATTTCAATCATCATTTATTTCTTCTTCCGACGTATTATGATCAGACATTTTGAAAATCAACCTATATCAATTACAACAAAATTACAGGCATCATCAGTGCAGTTACTCGTCGACTTTTTTTGTCGCAGAAGCTTAAAGAACTTTGAACCGCGTGAAAATTCCTAATACCCAATGACTGTTTCGATGACTGTTCGTCGGTGCTTATCACATACGAGATAAGACTGTCTGGTTATTACGCGATTCTGTCAGTCTTCTCTGTCAGTTGCGCGTAAAGCTCAAAAGTATATAAACCGTATGCCCCCCGCTTACGCTACACTCAATGTATGTGATTTGCACTCGACTGGCATGTATCGAAAACGTGAATTAAATGTGATGAGCGTGCGCTGATTAGCATTTCTACGGAAAATGAGGATAATTTATTATATGCGCGAGATTTCTATGAAAAATTATGACAAATTAATGAGCCAATTGTTATTGTTGTGATGTTTTGCTTTAATTAGATGAAAGATTTTGATTTATATAGGTTTTAAAAGGAAAGTGAATTTTTGCACAGCAACGTAACGAGACAGTGTCGTAACATTCGACGCCTACACCTGTCATTGAATGGTGTTGTATTAATATAGCAGATAGAGAACAATGACAAGTTGAAATTTCAAGCGCGACGATATCCGAGTGATGCTGTAGCCTCAAAAATGTAATGTGAAGTAACCTCGTGGTTTTTTTTTAAATCGCAATCTAGTATAGACTTCATAACTTGCGCAAAAGTAAATAAAACTGAGATAGGAGAGTTTTACAAAAACGACGATATCGCGCTGAGAAAAACTTGCTATAAAACATAAAGTACTTCATACTTTGATACTATTGAACATCATCTTGTCGAAAAAAGCAGGTAGTTTATACTTTTTCGGAACACTTCCAATTTTTAGTATACCTATATACACTTTATCAAATTCGAAATTAAAACAGAAAACGTAAAACCTATACTCTTTCAAACTGTTCAACAAGCCGCAAAACCCAAACACAAAAACATAAACAGAACGTTAATAGAAAATTCTCTTCCACTTCTATTTAAGGAAAGACTCATCACTCGCCTTGAGTATATCATCATCCCCTGCCACACTACACACATTACGAAAGCCGCGTAAAAAGTCGGAACAAAGTCAAGTCTGCCACCTCGGCGGTTCTATGCGGAATTATTTTTGGCCGCTGGTCAGCTGGTATATCTTATAACTACTCGCGGCGCCCGGCATTTTATTATAAATTCGCGCGAATTTCCCCTTCCTCATCTCAGCTCTCGTTATGTAAGGTAAAAAATGTGCGAACGATATTTCTGTCGCAGGAAAAAGTGCGCTTTCTAAAACGATATTATGTTACACGTGATGCGAGAGTTTATCTTGGCGAAACTCGAGTGCGTGGATTGGAGATTCGGTACCGGATGGCTTAAACGAAGTGTCTGATAAATTGGAGTTTTATCAAGCAGATTGTTTCATTGAGGAGCTTTGTTTGATTCTTTTTTTTTGTAGGAACGTGGCGGTTGATACTTGACTTTTGAATTCTGCGTGATTGTGCGCTGCGTTGTTTAGGGACGAGATAATTTCGGACTTGATGATATCGGTTTTTATCGCTTTCTACTGAAAGTTGAGTTGGTTTAGCTGTGTTTTGGCTTGGCGTTTGAGAGTGTAAAGTATTATATAGTAAAGCGAATATTTAAATTTTTATTCGAGTTAATATAACTTATTAGCTCGAATAAAAATGAAAACTTGCATTTAATTTCTGTCCTTTTCTGTACAAGAATAATTTGATATTATGGATGATCTCAGTACCTGGTGGTATAAGCTTTAAATAATTCTTACACTGATAACAATATGGTTTGATAACGTTAAATGAAACCTTTCCTCCTGAAAGTTCCCCGAATGCTAAAATGCAACCGTAATGTATACATAAGCGTCTGGCATTGTTACGAAGTCCTTATCATTATACGAAGAAACAAATTTTTTTTTTGAAGTTTTTATAGTGATCTTGACTGCAATTCAGCTTTTAACAATCGTTCTTCGAAACTATAACAGGAAAGTTTTTTATTACAAATCTTTGTAAGATTGAAGAAAAAAATAATGCTTTTTTACTAACTTCGGATATAACTATGCATTAATAGTGATCAATGCAGCTTGTGAATAATTGTCCCGCAAATAAATATTTCTACTTCAATAAGTATACCAAAACTTAACGGTAAAATGTTCGCCTTGAAAATAAATCCATTTAAATTCCTCAGGCAACAACTTACAATAAAAAAATTAAAAAGCCGTAACGTTTATTCAAGGTGCACAAAGCTTCATTGCATGGAATCACCCGAAAGGTCATTAGAGCAAATTCGACCATCATCCCGTCCGTTAACCTTTTTTAGGCGCGTGCGTCAGATCGTTTATACTCGGTGTAAACAAAAAAATTGACCGACGGGGAAAATCCTTATTCGCAAGGATGTAAACCCCCCAATTCATTAATATAACTTGTCTCGATGCGCACTGATATATCTAAATAACATTTCCGCTATATAATACACTTACTGCATACGTATAACTTGGTGCAACAGTCAAAGTTTTCCAGAGAGACGCTTCGAAATATTTAGGCTACGGGTTCAAGAGAGTTCCGACTATATATTATCTCCCCCTCTATATTTTCTGGAGGGACGAGCCTACCGAAAACGGCGCGTGTCGTATGACGTATAGAGGAAAGCCGACGCTGGCGGGACTTTCCCGGATGTGCATGTGTGCGTTTGTTGTAATTTTTTTTCGTCCTCTTGCGTGATTTCTACAATTTTTTTTTTTTTTTTAATGCACAAGGTGCAAACTATGGAATTTTCTAGAACCTGTTCATCTGCACTGAAGGGTAGGTATTATAACGATGCAGATTCCTTGAACCCAGCCCAGGGTCATAAATCTCTAGGTCATTTCCTTTCCTGTTCCAACGCGTTCCTACGCTTCTCACCTCTCCAAACTATCCACATTCTTCACTATTAGCAAAATCAAAAACTACCCAAGAATATAAAAAAAAATTAAATCAAATCACGAGCGCGCATGATCGTTGCTAAATTCTCCTGACTCACTCACCCACACACACACTCAATCGCCGACTTTTATCTCAGGTTAACACACGCACAGCCGTTCCCCTAAGTATACAACCGTCACCGACGCCACACACAGACATCAGACAGTCACGGAGCTCCGCCTATTTCCATCTCCATCTCTGCCGAGAGAGCCGCCGCCGTTAGTATAACGTCACGGCTCTTTTTCAGGCCTGCCGCTGCTGGTCGGTTGCCGGCTGCTTCAGTCAGTCTCGAGATCGGAATCCGAGCACAAGCGCTTTGTAAAAGAGCATATACGACACTCGTTCGTTTTAATTAACTGCATTATAACTGTATACCGTGTGTGTATGTGTGTGTGTGTTTATACATATACTTTCGAAGTATAATACAGTATCATAAGAAGCCCGGCTCGTTCGCGTGCGAGAGTGAAAGTTACATGATAAGAAAGTTCTCTCCTCTCTCGGGCACCGAGAGAGATTTCAAGAGGCTCATACCCTCGGCCGAGATGCTGCATCAGGAGGAGGTCATCACCAGCGGCTGTACCGTCTGCCTCGAGTTCCTCAACCGATACCATGACCTTCTACAACGGGTATGGGCTTATAATACGTTATAATAAAAGCAGTTTGAGTACACACAGCGATGCAGTCGCCGCTCTCTCTCTCTCTCACTATAGTATATAACTGTGAATAGCGCGCGAGAGTGTGTGAGTGCCGTTGACCCTTATTTTAGAGCCCTAGACTATACCTATAGCACATGCACGACTCTCTCCCGCGCGAAATCCGAGACTGTCTGGATGTCTGGCTCGCAGGGGTTTTTTTGCTCTGGACTAATGGTATTTCGGAGCGGAAATGTTTTATTTGAGGTGAGATAGGTTTATTCGAGGATGAACAGTGTTGTGGCTTTTCTGTGTATAATATGAAACAATTCCGAACAATCGGAGTCGTTTATACAACAGCCTGTCTATAGTCTGTCGATCGGAGTGACCTTAAACTGTTTTACCTAGAAATATGCTGTTAATGGTTCTTTTTTAATGGTTATTCTACACACGAGATTTATTCTTACAGTTATCTCGCAATAATTATACTTCGAAACATCAAATTAATCTATTCCCGCACAGAAAAAAAAAATTAAAAACGATGAAGTAACACTTGCTATTAGCTAATCGCCAAGACACGTGTATACCCGGAGCTAACGCGCAGAATCGCGGCTGAATTCACGCGAAGCGCGCAGCTATCAAATCGCGATTGTGAAAAAAGATGAAAAAAATTATATTAAGCGAAAGAGACACAGACAACTTCTCGCCGGAGGACATAACCTATAATCCACCTCTCGAAAGTCATAACCTCACTTTCCGATAAAAGCGCCGCCAAGCGAAATGCGGCCTTGATAACTAACCGATACTCTCTTTTCTCTCGAGATGAAAGTATATACGCGTATGTATCTGTGTATGATATAGATGCTTGTGCTTAAAAAAATCGTGCACGAATGACGCGCATGCATAATACGTGTTTCTAGATATCAACGTCAGCGGCGAGATATTGCATTTTTCGTATATTGATAGGAGCGAGCGAGAGAGAAAGCGAATGACCGGACTTTATCGAGGGGAAAAATTTGAGTATTGCGAAATTATTAGGGGAGAAAGAGTAATCGATGTGTATAGAGGATTTGAGGTCAATGATGATGGATTCGGAGTCGTGGGTTATATTATATAATTAATCGGTTGAGTTCGATCTGTCGTCTGCTGTGTGTCAACTACCTGTAGGATTCGAGAACGCATATTCCTGTGCTAATTGTTGTCAAATGGAACGTCGTCACTGTTAAAAATTCATGACGCAGACTCTACATACTATAAGCTTTGTTTTAATGACTTCGACGTAATAAGCGCTCAACGCATATACCTAATCTCTTCTGGAAGAAACCGAACACAATATATCGATTGCATCTTTCCCAATAGTAAACAATTACGTTTCTCGAAGCGTCACGACATTAGCTATTGACATATAGTATATAGCGTAGAAATGTGCGTGAATAACTCACGTTTAGATGCGACGCGTGTCAAGGAACACAGTAAGTATAGATAACGAACAGCTGATAAAAGAAAAGCGCGCAGCTGCCGCGAGAGAGTCAACAGTGAATGACCGTCGACCGGCATTTTTCTATATTCGATCATAATAACATTGTTGCTAACCGAGGAGCACCTTCTACTTATAGACGCTAAATGATATGAGACATTTAAAAAGGTGTCGTTTTACGCGGGATGCTATTTTAAAACCTGCTGATTCTCGCAGAAAAATCTGAGTGGAAGGTTATATCACGAGAATGTTTTTTTTTAATGTTTTTGAATGGCCCCGGTTTCGTCATTCGAATTTGAATTTTTTTTTTCAAGCTTCCATACTTTTACCAGTGATGGTGACTTTCGAATTCCGGTCGTTAAGTATGTGAGATAAGCTCTGTACATTACAATTATTACGCAGCAAATTTCCATGAACTCTTTGAGAAATCGATGATTCATGCTAAAGAAAATCAAGAAAATCAGCTTCTTAGGAATCGGAAAGATACCGTTCGCTTATCAATTGCATTGTTCAATTTTTTCGAACGTATAAAGCTATATACTTAATACTTTGAACCTTCGATTATCGGTTTCATCTACACCAAGAAAAATTAAAAAGTACCTGTTGCTTCTCTCTCTCCACCTCAAACTAAAATACTACATCGCTAATACAAAAGAGTAGGTAAATCTGTCCTCCAACAAGTTCATGCACACATCAGTAGAGCCGACGTTATCTCTCCCACGCTCTCGCGTCCCTTGTAAATCGAAGCCAAGGCTCTCTCTCTAGTGCGTGTCGGTGGCGGCGCCTGTTCTCGGTTATTTAAAAAAGAAACCGTTACGCGCTGAATTCTCGGTCTTCTCTTTTCGTAATAGCAGAGTTGTGGAATTCCCGAGAGGAGAGCTAGGCTAGAGAGTCAGGGCCGCGTGAAAGTGCGCTTTCGGCTGCGTGCAATGTGGGTTTAATGCGTCTCGTGTATTGCTATGCGTTATAACGTGAAGAACGTCACGGAGCGGAAGGTTTTTACTCAATGAAGGAGTTATTTATTGTTATTCAGAGCATTTTATTTTAAGCGGTGACTGATGATGGAAGGCGTGTCTCTCGAGTGATTAATTTATCTACTTTTTTTGCTTCTGCGAGAAATCTGTATTGGAAATGGATATTTAATTTTTGTGCAATACAGTTACAGTCTTGTGAGTGATTGGCAATCTGTAATTATCCGTGAAATGCCTACTTCGAACTTTAATAGCGGGTTGTTAAAGAAAAATGTATGTATTTGGTGAAGTGGAAAACGCCAAACGGTCATTTCCCATTGCATAACGTCCCACTATATATGAATTGAAAGCACACTCGTTTTCATACACATAACGGTACATACACTTAAACAGCTCTTTACAGTCATCGACAAAACCATACCTGACCCTCTTTAACAATAATATCAAACGTGACACTCCACCTCATCAAAATCCGTATAGCTTATTAAAAACAATTTTCGAGCTCATGCGCGCCGGCGAGACATGGAAAACTTCGTTATCTGCTGCGGATGTGTGTGTGTGTGTTATATCTATGCGAGAGGCGCGAAAAATTGCAAACTCGCGTGACGTACGCGCGAGCCGCAGATTAGCCGCTATGCGACTCTATGACGAGGCCGACGCGTTGCATAGTATATATGTATATAACGAGAGGCTGCTTTTCCGGGTGTAGCTGGCGCGCGCCAACACCGGCAGCGAAGTGTCTCGAATGATCCGGAATTGCTAGCACGAGTGCGGCTAGAATGAAAACTTTTATTCGGGAGGATTTTTTATATTTATATTATTGTAAGGAAATAAACGCAAAATATTTTGGTTCTTTATTAGTGTTATGATAATACGGAGGTGTTGATTAATCTATTATAAATCTCTAAATTACAGATATAAAATTTCCAATACACATTTCTTGATATTGACAGCTATCGAGAAATTGATGGAATCGTGAATATTCTCTATAAAAGTATGATTAGCCAGAATACAGTATATACAGCTGTACCTTGTACTCCATATTTATAGGAAAAAAAAGTTTAATGAAAGTCTCACGCATATAGATAAGCTCGTTATATCGCGCCGGAAGTTGATCGCTATCTAATATTATATAGAAATTAACCTACTTTTTCTCCGAAACTAGAACAATGCATCAGACAGCAGCTGTCGTAACCATGTTCAATCGAGCTCTCTTCATCGCATAGGAGAAATCTACTACACTGATCGTTTTCAATCATCGTCAATCGCGTGGAATAACCATTCCACAATAGCGAACTCGCGATCACAGCGTTTGGCATACAATTTCCCTCTCGAGCATCGAAGCTGCCAGAAAAAAAAACAATATAAAACTCGTCATTTACACGAGACAAGCATTGCCAACGAGAGGAAATTCACGAAGCTTCGCGTGACGCTTGCGATTATATACATAGTTAGATTTTGCATTTGCGCACGTATTTTCGGGGTCGATAACTTTCGATTGAACAGCTGCAGGCTGCGCCAAGTGGCTGTGTCGTGTCGAGATGTGATAATTCAAGTGTAAGATATACCGAAAGGATTTAAATTTTCTTCTGTGAGCACTGCATACACTGGCTTTGATATACATACATTTTCATGTATAATACAATACTGCATTGAATTGTAAGACTTTGGATAAGTTTAACGCCGCGACTGCGTATATATGCGACATACAACGAGAAATTAGAACGCGAATCCTAGTCTGCAATCAGCTGCGGCGCTTGAGAAAAATGAGAGCACGCCTGCGAAGTGCAAATTTAACTCGTGTCTTACGTAACGTCCTCCGTAATATATATACACAATACTCAGCCAACAATGTAAAACAGACATAGCTCAAAATAAGGTGCCTAAAAACGATTCAAAATTCATCCCTCCGCTACTTAGTAAAAAAAAACTATAATACGTCAGTAGAAAATATGGATCTCGTATAAAAAGTCAACCTCGAGTCTGGCGCGCCGTCGCGACGACCTGCACCCCCAGCAGTACGAGAGCACGTGCATCAGCGAGAGAGAGAGAGAGAGAGAGAAAGAGAGAGAAGCATCCAGTGCGCCGAAGCGACGTCCACGACATTGGGCGCAGTACCAACTCGCCTGGCAGTCGGCCGCGCATTCGAACACTGCTGATGTTCGCTCTCGTTTTCGCTCGTCGTGGGTTAATACAAGGGAAGGGCTCATGCTAGTTCTCGATCGACTCTCGCGCGTGGTGGTTCATTAGATACTAATAGATAATTAGAGAGAAAAAAAGTGCGATTGTTTGTATTGTAAGGACCAGTGAAGTTTTTAAACGATGGATACCCTGGACAATATCGATAGCGATCTGTGGCTCGAGATCTACATAAAGTTAAGTACCTGCAGTAGCAGCGCTCGCTGCGCACGTGAACTTGAGAGAGCAGAGCTCGTAACTGACTTCAATGTCACTGCGAGATTACTTTACACGGCTGATGGATTTTTCTTTTTTTTTTTTTTTTGCTGATGCGGTTGTTCTTTCTCTTCCTGTTGTGACGTAACGTATATGCACTTCCTCGTGATTCTTGTCGTTTGTTTAGTCGAATAATGAACACGTCTTTGTGCACAAGAGAGAAAGAGAGAGGGAGGTTATATTATATACAAGAGATAGTTACGTCACAGTATGTGCGGCGAGTATCTGCATTATTTTTGTCGGCTGGCGATGAAGTTGCATCGATTATTCAATCCTGTATAGTTGCTATGTTTTATACATGCATATAGACTGTGGTGAGGATTTTCTGATCTGATCTCTTGGATTGATTAACTCGTGACGCAGGCTAATTGAAATTTAGAGTCGTTGCATCACGAGAGCACAGATTTCAACAGTCCCGAATGATGCATGATATATATTCTATATCGAATAATTTACGAGATAGCTTCGCGATTTACATATTACCAGGTGTCTACCTGACACATACGGTGTATCGTATAGCTTCAGGGGAATAGGTCGCGTGACACCTCGAGCTGCATATGTGAGAAAGAATATTTGAATTTTTGACAGCCTTGGCATCACTTTCTCTCCGAGTATAACTACGTTATAAAAAGCTCTCGGAGAGTTTCAATTCTCAGGTTCACTGGAGCGGAAAAAAATTGGTCATGTGCAAACCGAGTCTCATCCATATATACAGAGACGGAAACTCGAATCAATAGCTCAATCGACAGGGTTAAAGCTCTCTCTCTCTCTCTCGGCTGTTTATGGTTTCGTGTGATTGATCTCGTTTAGAAAAGTGAACAGAAAGAGACCAGAGACGAAGGAGGCTGCAGCTGTGTGGCTTCTCTTGACGTCACCATCACTATACACATGTCTGTCTCTCTCGGCCATATTTTTTTCGTGCTAATGAACTTATAACACCCTACAAACAGGTTGATTATGACTTGGCATTGGTGTGTGTGCTCCCCTGCAGCTTTGGTTTTTGTTTTGGATAAGAGATTTTACGAAGGTGATGCGAGTTGTTTTCATTGCTATGATGTTTGGATGCGTAAACAGTCGCGATGATGAGTAGAATCGTTATCTGGAGGAAAGATATAACAGTTGTATATAGGAGCTGACAGGTTTTCTGTTTGCCTCGTTAACTGAAAAGTCCGGTCGATTACCGCGATAAAACTGATATGTGGATTTTCCCGAATCTTCTAATATTCGAGAGATTCAGAACTATTTGAAAAACTTTGCTATACTCACTGTATATTAGTCTATCAATGATTGGTTCTTTATAACGAGTGGATATTCTATAATTTATGTAAACTAGAATTTCATTCGACCTTGTCTAGCAATAATTATTTATCTATTATTGCGTAAAGTTGAAAGCAATTATTTGCATTACACTGTCTGAAAAAATTCTCGCAGAGTCGTAAAAGATATACACACGCCTGTAACGAGAATTTTTTTTCGCAGAAATTACAGCTTCGAGTAGGCAGAGTAAAAAGGAATTAACCTCGAACTACTTATTGATTACACAAAACAATTTTACCATTCACACTTTATCCGTAGATATTCTCAACGATCTATTGAAATTAAAAGTAAAACACATTATAACACTCTATACATTCGTAGAATAATTGAAAGCATTATATATAGGTATATACAGCAAATTAGCCAATCGCGCAATCGTTCCTTTGCAAGGACTTCAACACGTTTTGTCAGACTTGTCTCGCAATGCAAACCGGTGTCGCGACGGCTGTGTCTGGCTTTTGTTTCTCTTTGCTCGGAAATTACCGCAAAGACGCGGGTCATTGATACGATTCGTTAAGCCGTATACATTATGTCTGTGTCTTTTTTTTTCGAGATAAGCTGATAGAGGAAATATACTTTCCTGGATCTTGGCTTATATGATTCGTTTTATTTTACACTTTTTCGGTTTCAGTATAGAATTGCTTATAGTTACGGTTCATGATAGTAGGTTGTTGAACGAAGTATATAAGTATATATACTTGTGACGTGTCAACTTTTTGTATGCAAATATTTGCCAGATAAAAGTTTCTCTTTCGCAAGGAAAACCCTGAACAGCTGATATGTATCAGTTCACTTACCTATACGTACACGACTTTTCAAACGACTTCCACTCTAAAGTATCGAATTAAATCCTAAACGAACGTCTTGAGAGACAAACGATAAATAATCTCTCAGGGGAAAAAAATTGCGCAAGCTCCAGTATATACTCTCCTCTTTTCGAAACATTGTGCAACGGCGTCTCCTTATAGTCATTGTATCGCGACTGACGACGAGAGACTCTTCTTTGCATGTATGTACGTACGAGAGATGAGAATCCGGTTCGTAGCGGATACCCCCAAGAAAGACGATATCACCGATGCTCCGCGGCTATCGTGTCGTGAAAACCGATTGTCGAATTTAAATTTATTGAAAATGTAAATATTTTTGTTTGATCAAAGTATTACTCGGAATTGAAGGAGAAGTGCACGAGGAAAACAACAATTTTTCATAGAATAATTTGTGTGCGTGCATTAAATAAAATGAGGGAAACGCGTTTTAAATTACGCTCGATTTCAGGAAACGCCATTAGCATATATCGGCGGCGCCTCTCTTGTACAATACAATCCGATATATTAGAATAATTAGACCAGCAGTTTCAACTGGAATTGATCAATTTGGTTCATTTAAATTCATGCTTTCGATGAAATAACTGTCTGTACATACCGCACTTATCTTTTGTAGGATATCAGTAGAGAGTATCAAAAAGAATTTATTAATATATAAAATCAAATAAAAGTATACTGTATTTTACCTGTACAAAAGAAGCACGATATCATAATATTTTCGTGCACGATTAACCTTCAATTGAAACGACGTCTCTCGCGCACAGACCCTATATTGAACTTGAACTACTTCGAGCGCGAGATCTCTGCGTGACGCGCGTAATTGTCCGAAAAAGGCTGTGAAAGTATTGAAAAGACTTATTTTTAGTCTTTTGAATCGCGTCGAAAGCGAGACGTACGCTTCGTTTTACGACAGGAAGTGGAATTGATTATGACGACACGTCTGCGCGTTTTATCTGCGGATTTTATTGTCGTGTGTGACGGATGACAGGAAATTTGCTTATGATAATGAATCGATTGTAATAAGGCTTGTATATTATCAAGTTCAACAAGTAATGTAAATGCGATGGTTTGAATTTTTACACTTCGATGCTCTTTTATCACTCGGAACATGCAAGCTCGAACTCGTTCACGATCCCGCCAAAAAGGGCACACCTATTAGGTATCTCTATACTCAGTAACGATTCAGTCAACTGTGTTGGACGTGATTTTCCAACAAACGCGTCTGCATTATATGGAGGATCTCTACTGCAAGCTCACTTTCACGCGCAAGCTCGCCAATAACCTAAACAACCGGCTCAGAAATGCCAGGCCAACACCGACCTGTCCCGTATATATTACATTTTAACCCCATTATAACGACCACGTGTATATTATTCCTCATCCGAATGAAAGTAACAATGTGTAAATTTTTTGATTACAGTATATGGACATTGGTGAGGACCTCGGCGTACCAGATGATTTCACCAACAGCGAGATGGTCTCGGGAATGTGGTGGCGGCACCTGCTCGCCGGCGGCGTTGCAGGAGCCGTGTCGCGCACCTGCACGGCGCCACTCGACCGTATCAAAGTCTACCTGCAGGTGAGCCTTTCTTTTCTTCTATAGAAAGACCTTTTTTTTATATTTGAGGTTAGAAAGGGTCGATGAACGCGTTGTAGGTTATAGGGTGTTCAAACGGAGCTCTCAAGTCACGTGGTAACGTTCGAAATTTTTTAATTTCTTTGACGAAATGGTTGTAAAATTTAAGTTTGATATTAGCAGACGACACTTATGCGTCATATGATGTGTATACTTGTTGATCGCTCGTCAGCTTTCGTTTCAAATAACATTGCAGGGGATCGAAGTCTTGTAGACGACAATCGCGTTATCAGCTCTAACAAATATTTGTCTGACGTAACGATTATATGCACTGCAATGAAAGAGAAACAAGAATTATCGTTTTATTAAGAAAATACGAATCTTGCTGAATATTGTACAAATTTAAAATTTATCACATCAATAATTATCAACTAAATAATTAATCAAATTTACAGGTACATGGTTCACGGTCCTGCAACATCATGAGCTGCGGCAAGTACATGTTCCGCGAGGGTGGCATCAAAAGCTACTGGCGGGGCAACGGCATAAACGTACTTAAAATCGGGCCTGAGACAGCCCTCAAATTCATGGCCTACGAGCAAGTTAAGCGATATATCAAAGGTCAGGATAACCGGGAGTTAAACATCTACGAGAGGTTCGTCGCGGGCTCGATCGCCGGCGGTGTCAGTCAGTCCGCCATTTATCCCCTCGAGGTGAGGCCACATTTGATTCTCGTGTGTTACGTAATTGTCGCATCAAAGACTCTCGCTACTGATTTGTCTAGATTCTCTTTCTAGAGTATTTTATCTAGTAGTTTTTTAAACGCAGTAGTAGATTAACTTTAAGAGTTGTACAATCGATCGTTTATTAATAATCAACGTTTGTCGTTTTCAGGTGCTAAAAACACGATTAGCATTACGGAAAACGGGAGAGTTCAAAGGTGTATTCGATGCGGCACAGAAGATATACAATCAAGCAGGCTTGAAAAGTTTTTATAGAGGCTACATTCCCAATCTCATTGGAATCCTGCCCTACGCGGGAATCGATTTGGCTGTGTACGAGGTTGGTATTATTTTTCAACAAAGATTCCCCTGGAACCAATAATTCAAACGTTCATCCATGTCAATAAATTAATATAACAAATATTTTGAAATTTCGCAGACGCTGAAAAATAATCACATACGCACGCACGCAAAGGACGAGACGCCGGCGATTTGGCTGCTGATCCTGTGCGGTACGGTGTCGAGCACCGCGGGCCAGGTATGCTCGTACCCATTGGCTCTAGTCAGGACGCGGCTACAGGCCCAGGTCGCTCCGGTTAGCGGACCTATGAGTATGGTCGGCATATTCTCGGATATCTTCAAGAGGGAAGGTGTCCGCGGGCTTTACAGAGGTCTCACGCCCAATTTCCTTAAGGTATGCGAAACACTTTCATGCGCTTTTGTTGTATTTCCAGTTCGCTTGCAGTATTCTTAATCGTATTTTGCTTCGATTGTAGGTTGCGCCAGCAGTATCAACGAGTTACGTCGTCTACGAGTACGTCCGATCGGCGCTGGGAGTGAACATGACGTGATGAAGATATTATCTAGGATCTATAATTTTTATTAAATTATTCTGTAATTTTACGATAGGAACCTACAGTAATAATGCAAAACAAAATACGTATAAACAAAGTTAAACAACGCGGACAAGCAGCATTAGCAGACAACCGTGCGCGTGCATGTCCTGACTCTGTTATGTTTATGCGAACGATAATTGCGATTTTGCGGCGCGTCTCTCCTCTTCCTAATTATTACTAATTAACTCAAGTTATTTATTGTTACACGACGTATAAGAAAACTTTCTCGAGCCTTTGCGACTTCTTATAACCGATTTAGGTACTATATATTTTTGCAGAGAGCGTACAGAGGAATCATTCTGACTATGACGAAAGAAAGATTATTCAGAGAGAGAGAGGGGGGGGGTGCTGAAAGTAAAGCGCGAAAGTAGCTATCAATTGAGTGTCTTTTGGGGTAGCTGGGAAAGTCTCCCCCGCGATCATCTACGTTATCGTTCGATTTTAAATGATTTTCGCTCACCTAGTATTTTTTTCCTACTGTGCAATGTGTCCGTTGTTTTCTTGTTATTTAAAGAATCAAGTGCGACGATATAAGTTTTGAACGTATAAGCACGAATTCAGTGCGGGAGCTCGAAACGCTTATTTGAACTGCACTTTTGTTCCTAGCTATTCCAAAGGAGCGTGACAAAAAAGAGAGTTCGAACGAAAAGCGAAAGAGTAGTAGTTCAAAGTAAATCCCGTACAGCAGGCTTGGAAGGGATCGACTGATTTTTTCTCGACGGTCGATAATGTTATAAGTAGTACGATCGAGTTATACTTACACTGTGATAAGTATGATTATAAGATTTAAACAAAAATAATGCAAACAATCAGTATGCAATTCAAAAGTCGATGTCTCTCTCGCGCATGTCGAAGATGAGCAATTTTGTTAGGGCATCAATTCTTGAATCGTGTGCAGATTTAATTAAATAAGGAAGTTCTTTAGCCTCGTCATAGTCCAAAAGAAAGAACGATTAAAAACTATTGACCGTTTTTAGGGTCATTAAAGAAATGAATATCCGATCGCGTTTAATGCGCTCGTTAATACAACGCCATTCATTCCTTAGTTAAAAGAGAGGAAAATCTTGTAAACCAAGTTCTTGTACATTTTAGCTAGAAAAATATTTATGTAAAACACGCGTCTTCGAATCTCGCTTGTTTAGCCTTGTCGATGTAAAAAGTGCGAAGCACTGGTCAGCGTAAAAGCCGACGAAGCTTTTGCGATGATAAACGCAACTTATACAGAGTTCCAGTACTCGAGATTGTACTGTAAAAAAAGGCTACAAGGAAAGTTCTTTGAGGTGTTTGTTAATTATTATAACGGTGGTAAAAAAAGGTGAAGACTCATATTATCAATTAGTTATGCGAACACGAAAAGGTATACAAAACAAATAATAAACTTTGATCGCAAAAGTGTCTGAAATCAAAGGGGCGAAGTATAACGTTTCAGTATATATTGCGAAGACAGTTTTAGCTTGCAGGACTGAGGAGTTATTATACATGACTTTAAGTGAATTACAGCGAAATCGAGTCGATGACTTTTTCTAGTTCTTTTTTATGGCTCTGTGTCTGAATGTATATTAATAGTTTTTTTCTATGAATAAATGTAATTTATTGACTCATCCACAAATGTTCATTTCTAGTGTCTCATTATTTATCACCCTTCCAATACAACCTTTTATTTGTAAAAAGAAATAATCCAGCAAATACTGATAAGCAATATATATTTATTTTTAAGCACAATGTGGTTTATTGTTAATTTACACAAGCTTTATGAATTACTTAATGTAATAAATTTGCTCATAAATTTTGTAAAGAATTTACAATATAACATTTTACAGTGATAAATAAATGTATCCTTTCTAGATTATTTAATATTAAACTTCATTCAGTCTCGTTATTGTTTAATGTTTAAAACGTATAATAAATATTTTAACGAAATTCATTTAAAAAGAGGAACATAACAATTATATGAGTTTACTTTTGAGTTCAAGTAACATTCAGAGGTAAGATAAGAAACTGATTCACTTTCATAGTTCGTATTTCGTTTGTGTATTTACAAGCGACAATCATATGCGATACAGAATTTTTAATGGTTTGACCTTAATTATAACAGATCTATAAGTAAATTCGTCATGACAACAATAATAAATATCCAGTAAAATTTGAGCATAATCATGCTTAAAGCTTTTATTTATTTATTTTTTCGAGTACGAAGCCTCAGACCACTCAACTCAAAGCTGAAGTAACAAATAAAATCTTTGTATAAAAGTGCTTTTTTTGTAGTTAAGTACTTTTTTTGAAAAACAACAGTTAGGCCGTAAAACGGATGATATCTCGCGCGGGTGAAAACACCGCGCTCACCATTAATCAGCAGCTATGTATTCAACAGTTTTCAATATATTAATTGCCTAGCTATCTTCAATTCTTTTTTCTTTTATCTATACATCATACAAAAATTATCGTTTACATAATAAATGTATAAAATCAGCAGCCCGACAAGTGTGGTAGAATAAGTTACAAAGTGGAATGTAATATCACGCAGTGTATTCTTGTGGGTAAACTATAAGCCTCCTGCAGCATCTTTGTCTAGAATCCAGTAGAGAGTGCCATTTGTTGGCTGTACTCTGGCCGCTGGTAAGTTCTCTTTGTCTTTCAGTATGCGCTGAAAAAACATAGCACTTATTATTTCAAGGTAAAAAAGTTTTTTCACATATACCTACTTCAATAACTGAATAAATAATTAAATATGTAAAATGCTTTTATAATTATGCCTGTACTAATCCAAACTATTGTTTCAACAATAAAAAAAAAATTGATATATTTTAATATACTAACTTTGACCATTTCCTTTTTGCTTGCTCCAGTTGCAGCAAAAATGCATGCACTTGCATTGTTAATCACTGGGAAGGTCAAGGTGATCCTCGATGATGGTGGCTTGGGAGAGTCATTTATTGGGCACACCCACAAACTAGTTTCATCTAATAACCGATGATTAGGAAACAATGAACAGGTATGTCCATCTGGTCCCATTCCAAGTAGCAGAACATCAAATCTCGGCACACTGTCAGGAGGAAAATACACTGACATTTTCTTGATGTAGTCTTTTGCTGCTTCCTCAGCTGGAAAACAAATTTAACGCTTGTACAAAATTTTATTCAATACTCAAAGCTATGAAGATATCTTTACAATGATCTTCTTATTATGTACCTGAAAGCTCAGGATTGATTTTGATGAATTGATCCTCAGTAATAGGAACTTTTCCGATCAAGCTCGCTCTGTAAAGTCCATATGTTGACTCTCCATTCTCAAAGGATACGATCCTTTCATCACAGAAGAAGAATCTCCACTTGCTCCAGTCGGTATTGATAGTAGGAAGACCCTCAGACAAGAATTTCACCAGCGATCCACCTACATGCAGCAGGAAAACAAGAAGCTCGGTTGTAAACACACTGGCAATCAATGGTGAATGATAACGAGCGCAAACTGCGTATGCAATTAAAAGACAGCAAAACAACTTGAACGACGAACACTATAACCAATTCCTCGGCTTTATTGCATCATCTGCTAAAAATCTGCCGATACTTTGCTGTTGCAAAAGCGAAACAAGCTTAACCTAAACGCGACTACTCGAACCGCCATAATTGTAGCGCATTAGTATGCGAAAAAATTCCATGAGAACTTGGAGCCATCCTCGTCATTTTCAAGAGCCGTATAAAGAAGTGATTTTACATAAGAAATTAGGTAATGATATGAAAAAAAAAAAATAAAGAACTGACCGGACAGGCCAATTTTGAAGATATCTTCGCTGTCGATGGCTTCGTTCGCGACCTTCTCGACGATGAGTGCCAGCCGTTGTACGACGCCGGCCGTGTCCGGCTCGATGAGAATCTCCGCAGACATGTCCTCGCGAATCAGCAGCAGGATTAACGCGAAGACGAGCCACCGGGCGAATGGATTTTGCAATGTCAAAGTGTACGTGATGCGGCGAACGGCGCGGCCGAGCGTCGAATGATCGGTGCTTTTTTCGGTGTATAAGGCTGCGAATATGGTTAGCGCCGACACCTGTAGAGGGCTGTATATGGCGAGAGCTTTTCTAAGCTTTTCAAGCGCGGCGAGCTTTTCACTACTGATGGGCTGACGACAAATTTCTTTATTTCTCTCGTCATTGTAAATTATGGTGCTGAACAGGACAACAGGTACGATCCTCGAATACATTTTCGCGATAGGTATAAAATTTAAAAAGGATGTTAAATAACTTTTTATAGATGTATAACATTTAAAAAGGATGCTAAATAAATGAACGTTCATCATTTAGAAAAACTTCGCTTTATATCGCACTACTAGCAAATATGCGTATTACAATTATATAGCTGTAAGAAATACGCGTTAGAGTTGCAGCTTTTATTTTTTTTCTTTTTTCTTTCTTATTTTTTCTATTTTTAGACAAGATTGGCATCAGGGACACCTATGACCAACTTCAGATATCAGATCTCCGCGCGGAGCATCCTAAAGTTAGCCGCATTGAATTGACTGTTTGTCGTTGGTTTGACTGTTTTCTAAAATGGCTATTTTTTAGGTTAAGTTAAACCTCAAAAGTGTCAAGCGCGTATAAATGACAATAAAACTGCAATAATGATTGTCAATGATAATGAGTCCGAGTCTAATAACTGTGGGGGTGGGCACAGTGCCTTCAAAGAGATCGACGAGATCAACCACCTCATACAGCAGCTACATGTACCGGACCTACCAACCAGGATAATGGAGAAGAACCAGGATCGCTTTTGCTTTATTTTGAAGCAGTACCAGGACCAACCTCAGCTATTGGATCCGTATCTTGAGAGCTTCTTGAGTCCTCTGATACAATTTATAAGGGAGAAGACTGAATTTGACTACCTGAAGCATTACGTGTTTAAGTACATCTACATCATAATGAGCGTCAAGACTTACAAGAAAATTGCCATACACTTGCCTCACGAGGTGACAGATTTTAATCCAGTATTGGAGATGCTGGAAAACCAAGACATTAACGACAAGGACAATTGGCAGACTCGTTATGTACTTTTGGTATGGCTCTCTATTATAACTAAGATTCCTTTTGCTATGTCACGATTAGAGACCGGAGTTTCTACAGCAGCTAATTCGGAGCAAACGATTACACAGAGAGTGATAAATATTTGTAAGAAGTATTGTTCTTCGAAAGATGCCTGTTCTCCTGCAGCAATATTTTTGGTGGCTAATTTTCTGACTAGATTTGATGTTAAGGAACGCTATTTGGATGATATGATAAACTGGTCTTTGAATCATTTTGAAACAGACCATTGGAATCATAGGCCACTTGCAGTGATATCATCTATTATTAAGCACAGCTGCAGGGAGGATATAGCACCTTATACACAATTGATACTCGATAAGATCACAGAAAAGAAGTTAAATGAGAGTTCTGCAGATCTTGTGAGAAAGTTTTCCATGAAAATTATTCAACGTATAGGTATGATTTTACTTAAGGCAAACGTTACTCCTTGGCGCTATAAGAAAGCATCAAAAGTAATTATTCTGAATGCAAGTTCAACTGAGAGCAGTAGCATAGAGCCTGTAGCGATTGATAAAGAATTCTCTGCAGCTGAGAACGAGGATCACGAAATTCCTCCTATAATGGAAGATATACTTGAACATCTTATCACAGGCTTGCAAGATAAATCCATCATCATTAGGTGGTCTGCTGCTAAGGGAATCGGAAGGATAACAGCTAGATTGCCCATTGATTTGGCAGATGATGTGCTAGGCTTTGTTCTCAACTTGTTTTCAACCAGGGAATCTGAAACTGCTTGGCATGGCGGATGTTTAGCATTGGCAGAGTTAGGTAGAAGAGGTTTGCTCCTACCCTATAGATTGAAAGACTTTATTCCCTTGGTGATTCAAGCTTTGGTATTCGATGAACCAAGAGCATATGGACCAGTAGGCTCTATTATCAGAGATGCTGCGTGTTTTGTCTGCTGGTCTTTTGCAAGAGCCTTTGAACCTCATGTTTTTGAGCCTTACGTTAAGGAAATTGCTCCAGCTCTTCTCATAGTCACTTGCTTTGATAGAGAAATCAATTGTCGCAGAGCAGGCTCTGCTGCATTTCAAGAAAATGTAGGAAGACAAGGAAATTTCCCTCATGGTATCGATATTATTGCTGCAGCTGATTATTTTGAAGTTGGAGTCAGAAGCAATGCATTTCTCAAAATCAGTGTACATGTTGCAAAGTATGAGGGTTACCTAAAGCCACTAGTGGATCATCTTGTTAAGAGAAAAGTCACCCACTGGGATGTGGCCATAAGGGAATTGGCTGCTAAAGCCTTGCACAATTTGGCAGAACTTGATACATCTTACATGATTCAAGAAGTGCTCCCAACACTAATTGATTTCATTGATTCAATTGACTTATTCGTTAGACACGGTGCTATTCTTGCTATTGCTGAAATTCTTGTCGCCCTGCACAAAACGCTTGGAAAAAGTATAGAGGAAATAGTTGACGCAAATGACTTGGATAAAATTAAAAATATTGTGTCTACTTGTCGCAGTCGTGGACAACTAAGAGGATTAGGTGGTGAAGTCATTAAGCAAGCTTGTGTGACTTTAATTAAGAAATTTGCACTTGTGCATTTTCATGTGGATAATCAGACAATAATAAATGACTGGCAGAATTTGTTAGAAGAGTGTTTAAGCAATGAAGTATTATCTGTCAGGATTGTATCTGCAGAGGCTCATACTGCATTCTTCACAGAATATTACTTCACTTGGGATCAAGACAACAGACATGCAATTATTAACAGATATCTAGATAATCTTCAATCCACTAGTCAGACAAATAGAATTGGTTTTGCTCAAGCAATTGGACATTTTCCAGAACCAGTTTTGAAAGAGAAAAATGAGGATATTTTCAAGAAACTCATGAAATGTTGCTACATTACAAAAGAAACAACTTTGTGGGCAGAAAGCAGGAAAGAAGCTATGATTTCTTTAAGAAAAATTTGTGAAACCTTAAGTCTTGAACATGCAGAGCAATGGAAGCCATTTGTCAATGATTTGTATGAATGTCTTTTTGATGGACTGAGTGAGTATACAAACGATAGTCGTGGTGATATTGGCTCTTGGGTAAGAGAAGCTGCGATATCTGGAATATTGTCTTTGACAAATTTGGTTTATGATGCCAAATTTACGTCCATGCTAAATGAAAATTTGATGAAAAATGTCATTGGAGGAATATCTCAGCAAGCAGTTGAGCGCATCGATAGAACAAGAGCTAAAGCAGGAACTGCATTTAATTCTCTGATACGTAGTGATTTGCCTAATATTCCATATCACAAAGAACTGAGGACACTATTTTCTATAAATGATGATAGTGGAAAGTACATAGACTGGAAGTCAGAGAGTGAAACGTTTCCACTTTTTATTCAGATGTTATCCTTTCCACCATATGTGCAATACCTTCTGAAAGGTATCATATTCAGTGTTGGAGGTTTGTCAGAATCTTTGGTTAAACATTCCAGTATATCATTATTCACCTATCTTCAGCAACTTGATAAAACAACACTAAGTAGTCTGTGTCAAGAAATCTGCAATATTTTTGAAGCATGTCATGGAGATGATAGAATGATTTCAGCAAGTCTGGCTTTCTTAGATCGCTTATTCAGCTCAGGTTGCATTCAAAATATCTTAGATGATCCTGAAAATGAGATTCCACGACGTATTTTAACTCTTCTTAAAAAAGAAAGTAAGAGCATCAATGCTACACAATCACAGCTCAATAGTGTGAAGCTCTTCTGCCACTTATTGCAGGTTCGTGGCCCTGTGAGCAAAGGAGCTTTCTCACAACTAAGCATATACTTGTGTCATAAATTCAAGTTTGTAAGGAAAGCTACTGCTTCACGATTGTATGAGTCTTTGACGTTATATGGAGATGAGATGGACATGACTGAAGATGAATTGGCAGTACTTCTGACACAATTGAACACAATTGACTGGGAGAAACCTGTGGAAGAGTTGCGACCAATTAGAAATCAGTTATGTGAGATTATGAAATGCCCAGTTCCAATGTTGAGGCAGAAACCTAAATAAGAGATCAGCTTTCATAAACTTCAAGATCTTCTCTTTTAACGTTATTATTAATTTAACAATTAATACTTTGATTGATTGCATTTTAATGAAGCATTGCACAATATCATTACCTCTGTGAGTATAGTTCTAAACATTTTATTTCCATCATCATAAATCTTATCTCTTATATTAAAATAAACTATTTTTTTCAGAAATGAATTAAAGCATCATAGCATCATCATACCCTTTGACTGCTGAGTGAACAAAATATAAGCATAATGAAGCTCCAGATAATTTTTTACTTTTGGAGTGTTTTTCATCACAGCATTTATTATTAACAAAATAGTAACCGCGACTTATGCATAAGTAAGGTTTACTAATAATTACAAAAAAAGTAAAAATGAAGATAGATTGCAAAACCCTATCTTACTTTAAAAAAAATCGAAACTAAGTGATATTTTATCTGTATAGAATTGTACAATATTTTTTATAACGCTTTTAAAAATATATTGTTTTAGCGTGAAAATTTATATCTTAAATAAACTTATATATCTAAAATTTTTGTTTTTCTTTTTTATAATAAAAATAGTTAGGTTTTTGTAAACTTGCAACTGTTGTGTCGTTTTTGTTTTTGAGATTATGCAGTTTAACATTTGTAAAGAAAACGGTTGATAAATTACAACAATTACAAAAAGCATAGCTACAACCAGGGAGTAGTTACTCATTTTTTGATCGTTCAAAGTAAAAAAAAAACAGTGTTTGTATTTTTATATAATATAACATAAGAGAACTAATTATACTATTTTTAACTTTTCAAAAAGCTTCATATGACTATGTTCCCATGGGCCTTTAAATTTGCAAAAATTATGGAAAAATTCTAAAAGATCGTATATGATTTATTACTGATTTTCTGATTTTATACAAAAATAAAATATATATATACTGTTTACATATTCTTGATGGATCCTTTTGTTATTTTTACATCATCAATTGGTCTATCGTTCTTATCTGTCTCTACAAGTCCTATTCTTTTGACAATTGCCATACCAGTATGAACTCTTCCTGCAATAAAAAAAATGCATTACATTTTTGTTTTTGATCACATGTCTGTTATTATTATTATTAATTACCAAATATTGCATGTTTGCCATCCAACCACTGTGTCGGAGCTAAAGTAATGAAAAATTGGGATCCATTTGTGTCAGGTCCAGAATTTGCCATTGATAAAATTCCAGCACCTTTATTTAAGATTAAACAAATTATTCAAATAGTAAAATAACTTAAACCATAGTTTAGTTTTAAAGAAGAGAATAACAAAGAATTAAGTACCCGTATGCTTGAGATCATCATGAATTTCATCATCAAAACATTCTCCATAAATAGAAGTTCCTCCTTTGCCTGTTCCTGTAGGGTCTCCACCCTGAATCATAAAATCTCTGATTATCCTATGAAACTTTGTACCGTTATAGTATCCTCTTCTTGCTAACTCTGCAAAATTTCTGCAAGTTATCGGTGCATGTTTCCAGTACAATTCAATAACTATTTCTCCCATCCTGGAATAGTTTTCGACGTATAAATATAAGTATTGTCAATTTGAGATAAGAATAGAGGTAAAGATTTGTTTCTTACGTTGTTTCTAGAGATACAAATGGAGGTTGCCAGTGCTTGTCAGGAATTCCTGACGAATTTGAAGAGGTTAATGCCATTTCTTGTGTTTTATCTATAGGATAAAATATGCAAAATATTAAATTAAAAACTTTATACGTAAGAAGACTTAGCAATTTAGCATTATCAAACGAAAGCAATAATAAAACTCAGTATTTAACGAATTTTTTTGTTTGATCGATAATTTTTCTAATAAAGGACCTTAAATTATGAATTAAATATCGAAATTAATTTATTTATTTAATGCATACCGGGTGTTTCCACACGCTACACAACAACTTTGTTTTTTGAGGTTATATTTTCAGAACGCATCCAAGCCCAAATCAGCTGTTGACAGGCCATCTGCTCGCACGCTTTTGGTATATGTATTATATGTATGTATGTATGTATGCATGTATACAGCTGCAGTCGGTAATAAATATAGGATATAGGTATTAGGTGCAGGAGCTTAACAAACAAAAGCACATCTGTACTGCATAATTATTGTGAATCTCAGGTCTATATCGTTTTTAGTAATAAATAACCATAATATATTCTACATGTAATGTAAGGTAATTTAAATGTTCACAGCAATTGAATTTAAAAAATGTTAAATCTATAGATCTAAATTACCATTAAATGTTACTTCTATATCAATACGAAGTATCTATAACGTATACTGCAAACGAAATATTTAAACAATTAAAGTGTATAATAGAATAATGCAGTACGATCGAGCAAAGTAGAATTGCACGAGCAAAACTTTAAAATCGCCGGTACACCCGCACTTCGGCCCTCTACCGTCGTATAAGCAACTAAAAACTCTCCAAATCACGAGCCAAATTCCCCCAGACTTGAACCGAAAAAGAGAGCAGCCAAGCCAACGCTGCACGATACTCGCACGATTGCGCGTCTGTCGTCCCCCTAAATAGTACCAAGTAGGAATGCTCCGAGATAAAAGCTGCGAGCATCAGCAGTAGAGAGTAGGCGATGACGATGTCCCGGCCTCCACTCGACGCGACGACTCGCTGCAGCAGCTGAGACTCCACGTCGTCGTCGTCTACCTCTGCCACGTGGACGACGCGGTAGCTCGTCAAGAGCTCGCGCCGCCTACGCGGAGATTGTTGACAGAAGGAAAGGAAAATCCGGAGCTAACCTAGACCTTCGGCCTTCCACGGGACGAGAGCTTGAGAGGAGGAAGTGGCTAGGTACGAGTGAACAGAAGTCATGTTCTCGCCGAGAGATCTGGCTAAGGCTGATTATGTCAGTCTCAATATCAACGACGGCACGGCCTTTGCCAGGACGACCTCGCGCAGCGTCTGGAGAGTGAGTAGTTTCTTTTATTCTTTTTTATGCCAAGTCCGTGTGTGGGAGAGCTTTGCCGGAGCGCCGCTTTTCCGGCTTGTGTTGACCGCTGCAGGATGTGTTTCTTCCTTTTACTCGTTTTTTACAGTTCATTTTGTCGAGTCGATTTTTTTTCTTTTTCGCATTGTTTGACGTAGGAAACTGCTATTTTTGCATATCGTCGTCGTTGAATTAAAATTTTTTGTTGGATGATAATTTTGCGGAATTCTGGAGTATACCCAATTATCATCAGAGGTTGTAATCTTTGTTGAATTTTTTAACGCAATATTAATTACGTTATTATCTCTGTATTAAACATTGCCCTCTTGAGTTATAAAAATAAACAGTTTTATTTTTAGTTCTTGCTGCAAGGCAGCTAACAATAATTGTTCGTGAAGCGTAATTTATACAGAGGTTTATTGATTACTGCTTGTTATGATTCCTGGTATTGTGATTTTTTAATTTATTGTTCGAACATGGATTCTTAGTAAGAAGTTATTAATTAAGAAGGGATTGATTAATTTCAAAATTTTATTGTTTCATTAGAAGCTAAAACTATATTCTGTCATGAAAATGTGGAATTTGCTTTTGGAGTAGAATTTTCTAATAAAAGCAAAATATAGTTGATTGTGTAACTAGAAGCCTTTTTATTCCACAAAAAGATTTTTTATCTTTCTACAATTATTGTCAGGACAAAAGAATTAAGGATACAGCTTTCCTTGATTTTTTATTTCTGTGATAAAATCTAATTCGCAATTTTAATTTAATTGGTCCACTCCAAAAAAGGCTACAGAGTCAAATCGGGCATTTTGAAATAGAACAATAAAAGTCTGTTGGCACACCTATAGCTCTTCTAATGAGTGAATTTATTTTTAGCAATGGAACCAGCTATCCAGGTTTCAGCGAAACATCTGCTATTTTGCTGTGATAACAATTATAATTCTTATATTCTACTTACTATCTGGCAAGACACAAAATAATACCACAGTAGAAGAGAGCGACTATGATAGTGCCAAAATTGTTCAAGATCATCCGAAGCAAATGAAGGTAAAGGCTTATTTGATTTCATTATTGTTCATTTTTTATTTTTTTCTTATTTTATCACAATAGTATAAGAACCAATAAATAAACCTATCAGTGTATTTTTTTAAGGTAGTACTTTATAGGTCATTTACATTAATGTTTTGAAAGAAAATACTACTTTATATCTGTTTTGTGTTTCTTAATTTAAAATTCTTTACATATTGAATGCGTCTATTTTTGCCTTACCAGATAGCAGATGAAATTGTAATAGAAAGTATAGATCAGGGTGGAGGAGGCAATGCTGTGGGAGTAGGTGGAGGTGGGAACAACGTTGAAGTTATAGATGAGCCTGAGTTCCAGCCAGAAGCCAACCAAGTTGATGATGACCAGATAGGAGAACCACCACAACATAAGCCACAACCACTTAAATTTAATGGTATTAGAAAAATTACATTAGAAAAGAAACTATCAATACTTTAAATAATGATAAAAATGAATTTTCAAGACAGCTAATAATCAATGTTGTTTTTAACAGGTCCTCAGAATGATAGGCAGAGAGCTATAATAAAAGCTTTTAAACATTCTTGGAATGGTTATAAGACATATGCCTGGGGCCATGATAATATTAAACCAATATCGAAAGGGTATCATGAATGGTTTGGACTTGGCTTGACTATTGTTGATTCCTTAGATACTATGTATATAATGGGACTGAATGATGGTAGATAACACATTTTTATTTGCATAACAAAAACTTTGAACCAATGTTTACTCAAATTTGTTCCCGTTTACAGAATTCCAAGAAGCAAGGAATTGGGTACAGAACAGTTTAACGTTTGATCAAAATAGGGATGTAAATTTGTTCGAAGTTACCATTAGAGTACTTGGTGGATTATTAGCCGCCTACCATTTATCTGGCGACAGAATGTTTCTAGATAAAGCGGTAAGTTAAAAGAATTAGCTTATTAAAAATGACACATAGTATTTGTCATATGATACATTTTTGTCTCGGGGTCTATGCACATTAAAAATGTAACAAAACATTTAAAACATATACAGAATGATCAACATATTTCAAAAGCACCACCAGTAAACATTTTGACTGCACTTACTAAAATCTTCAATTGACGTAGATCGATCTCGGCGATAGAATGCTGCCAGCCTTTTCCACGCGTTCCGGTGTGCCGTATTCAGATGTTAACTTGGGTACGCGAAGTGCCCATTCACCTAAATGGGGCCCAGACAGCAGTACCAGCGAGATCACCTCAATTCAATTGGAATTCCGTGACCTGAGTCGTAGCTCGAGGCAGCCGCGATTTGAAACTGCTGCGGCCAAGGTTTCCGAGCATGTTCATCATCTTGAGAAGTATGATGGACTCGTACCGATCTTCATCAACGCCAACACAGGACTTTTCAGGGAGTACGCGGTGATCACTCTAGGAGCTAGAGGAGATAGTTACTACGAATATTTGCTGAAGCAATGGATACAGACAGGCAAAACCATTGATTAGTGAGTATTGAAATGATGAGTAATTTGTAGGATTAACCAATTTTTACTATGAATTAAATGAGGCAACTAATTTCCAGCTTAAAAGATGACTATTTACTCGGCATTGCGGGAACGCAAAAGCATCTGGTGAGGAGGACCGCGGTCAATAAGTATCTATTCATAGCTGAGCTTCTAGGTGCTGCGCGAGATATGAAACCAAAAATGGTTGGTATTATTGTTTATTTTTATAAACGATTAAACATACCCTTTTACATGATAGCCAGAATTACAAATTTATTAATTTTAATTGTTTATTTCTTATATTTTATGAAATCTTTAATTTTAGGACCATTTAACTTGCTATTTAAGTGGAACGTTGGCATTGGGAGTACACTTTGGATTACCGAGCGATCACATGACTTTAGCAACTGAATTGCTAAACACCTGCTACCAAACTTACGTAACGCAGCCTACCTGTCTCGCTCCCGAAATTACCTACTTCAACGTTCAGGTAACATAATCTTTGCGTACAATATTAACTAAAATATCGCTTTTATTAAATTCGGTAAAATGCAATGTTGTATCGTGCGTTACAGAAATCTGGCGATGAGAATCAAAAGGATATGTATGTTAAGACAAATGACGCGCACAATCTTCTGCGACCCGAGTTCATTGAAAGTTTATACTACATGTGGTACTTTACGGGCAATAAGACTTACCAAAACTGGGGCTGGCAAATATTCCAAGTAATTTACAATTGTCAATTCTCATTATAATTATTGCTTTGTTACTGAATGGTTTTATTAATTTTGATTTTTGTGTTATCAGGCATTCGAAAACTATACAAAGGTTGAGAACGGATATACGAGCATTAACAATGTGAAGAATGTTGACAATACACGCCCGCGTGACATGACAGAGAGTTTTTGGTACGCTGAAACATTAAAGTATCTTTACTTACTTTTCGATGACACCAGACAGCTGATCGACTTAGACAAATGGGTTTTCAATTCCGAAGGTCATCCACTGCCTATATACGAATCTTAAAAGAAAGGAACCCTGTTTCTAGGGCAACGGAATGACGATCACTCGTACAATAAATAAGAAGGGAAAATGCGCTCGTGAATAATTCCAATTAGATATGTGATAGAAATTTTGCATTTAGATAATATATATTGTACATTTAAGAATATCGAAAGATATGATATCAGGATATGGATCGTTTATTTTAAAACGAGATTTTTTTAAAGAAGATATGTAAAAAATTATTGTGTACACGGGAAAAACCAGCAAAAGCAATGGGATACATAGTGCACATTTGCTGTACAGTAAAGGACAAGAATTACCAAGTCAATTCGTTATTTACAAAAAGATGCAGCATCAGTGGTCACGTTTTTATAACGCTATATACACTATTGAGCACTTCACGGTTCTTATCACGTAATTTTTACTGTTTTGTATTTTCAATTTTTGTTTATTTACATTATATGTATCACGTGCGCGTTTCACTTATAACGTATTGATATTTCATATCATGAAAACAACTATAATATTGACAAAGAACAACGTGATAGATTTTCTTCTTGCAAAACTGGTCAATGATTAATTCATTAATTTGCGTCTGAAAGTGTTAAAAATTATACATGATGACACTTTTCACAGAGAATCATGAATTTATTACTGAATTAGTGCTATTAAATTTTTACGAATTTTAGGAAGTTTAAGAAATCAATTAGAGTAAGAGGGTTTTAGTAACTACGCGCAAGTGTGTCACGGAATGAATTGTGTACCATAGTCGAATAATCTTCTAGTCGTATACTTGAATGCGCAGGTGAATAAGGTTCAAGTAGAATCTCATAAATGTACATTGTGCTGGTAATTAAATTTTATTTGTATAAAGTAATGGCCTATACAATTTCTAATTGATTATGAATGATCTTGTACAAAATTTCAAGTTATATTACTGCGACAAATTTTAGTGAAAAATATATCGAATCATATATTTTTATGTATACAGCGTATATTTTGAAAGTATATGTAATGATGTATAACTTTATGTACATGATTATGCATAAAATTATAATAACTGCGCAGTTTATGCGCAAATCCGAAATAATACACACTATAGTAGTTGCAATATATAATATAGTATATAACACTTTGTTTTTAAAAGACATTGAATCCGTTTGAATATAGTTTAGACAATTTTTCTAGCGTATCCAATGGAAACTTCTCTTATATATTTGAAGTTTAAGGATTCAGTCAAAATACTGTAACATCTATTTTTAAATATGTTAGTTAAAATTGAATTAACGTGCATTCTTCTGAGATTTTTATCTGAAGCATTACATCGACAATTATGTAAGAACCAAACCAATTTTACTTACCTGATGAAAACGATACTGTGTACTTCTGGTTTTATTTGTAGATAGTTTTATTTAGTCTATTGTAATGGTGTTTGAGACGTGGATCTAAGTAACCTTTTATGTAATATTACCGAATTTACACGAGAATAGAAACTTTGAGTCATGTCTCAATGCCAGTTTTTTTTTTTTGCTCAATCACGTTGAGCAACAAAGGAATTTGGTCAAGCAATAAAACACTAAAAATTGAAAACAAAAACTCTGCTGCTTCATTTGAATATTATATCTGATTTTTTGTATGTTTTTGAGTTTTGGATTAAGGACAAGGAAACTAAGGTAATCAACTACATCAAGAATAATCATGAATGTGTAAAACAAATTGCACTTTAATTGTCACTTAGCTCTGTACACTTACAAAAAAAAAAAGAAAAAAAGAGGCAATCAGCCTCCCAATTAGAATGAAACGGAAGCTTTAGCGCGTCTTCGACTCCTAGACTTTTTTATGCAGTATTTATATATGATAATTACATACATGCGAAGAAAAAAATACTTGCGCGCTTATTTTAACGATAGTAAAAGGACATACTTTCGAATCTCGTTCAGAATACTTGTGTAAATTGTACCTGGAAATAATCACGTATACAACGAAGTTCGCCTCTCCTATAGGTATATATCACGCAGCGCGACTTTTATATATACGAAGAAAAAAATATATGTATATATTTTGTATCGTTAATAATAATATTACCCTCGGATGACGACGAAATTTTGTTTTTCACTCGAAGTGCATGTCACTGCACTCTCACAAAATTTATACACGTCTAGATTAGATTGTTTTTTTTTCGAGTATACAAAAAATACGATCGAAAGCTTAGATTTATTTACGCCTTATAATGCCGATACAGTTTTGATATATAAACTTCCTCTCCTCCTCGACCATCGCAATTGCGAACCTTGTCGCGAATCTTTCAAAATTTATACAATTGATTTCCGCTCACTGTATAATACAAATCATATATACGCCTATAAAAATACAGCTCGCGTGTGTCTAAACAAAAACTCAAACATATTGTACTCTCGGAATGTTTCGTTATTCGTTTTGATCATAGTTACACTTTTTTGATGTCAATCGCTTGGTGTAGTATAGTCATTGTAATCGTCAAAGAGAGCAACCTCGCGAATGATCACAGCTAGCGCTCGGTATAATCTCCTTTTTCTTTCTTTACTTTATTGTCGATAGCCGATGTATATGTACATATATTAGATAAATATATATCTATAATAAGTGTATTGAAATCTCGTTGAGCATTCTTACTTTCTTCTGCTCGCTCTCGACATTCGCAATCTTTCATGGAATTGATAAGGACGAGTTTTTCGCGATAATGCCAAAAAAAAGTCTATGAGTTATACTTTCACGAGTTGAAGGTTTTAAAATTCAGGATTTTATCAGGATATGTGCAAAAAGACGTCAATATCAATTTGATAAAAGGCCCTGCTCGCGTACTCAGAAAATTGTCTCATTAAATGTGTTCGCTTATTATGAAAATCTGCATTTAGTAAAAATAGCGCATCTACGAAAGTGTAAAATCGCGTATAAGAAAGATATGAAAATAGTTGAAAAAGTTTTTATAAAAGATGTAGTCGCATCACGAGAAGCTTTTGATATCGTTTATCACCATTTCACGATGAAATTTTTCATAAATTGCTATATTTTAAAGATAGGCGTATAATACCTCTATGCTGAGAAAATTCTTAATTTTACTCTTGGAATAATTCTATATAATATGTACACAATCTAATTTAACAGAATCTTTCTTCTTTCAACAACGTATATTCTCAATAATATTTATCAAAATATATATAATTTAAATTACACCAAAAAATAATATTATTCCTTATATATCAATTCAAAGTATATCATAGCGTCGTTATAGATCGAATCATATTAACAAAATTGTCAGTAGTTTGTCATTAATTAGTAAGCCTTGATCGTTTCTCCTATACCACTAATTACATATTGCTTAATCGAAATTGGAAAGTTTGGCAATGTTAGCAATAATAATTTCGTCCCTCGTCATTATTCTCAGCATAAACAGAGCAACTGCTTTCGAAGCAGCGCATTAAAATTACTTTGTCTATTGTATAATCTCACTCAGACCATATCGCTATCTGTTCTTTCATGTTCTCGTATAGCATGTAAAAAAAAAGTTGACGTCAAACAAGGCAGTTTTCCAAGTGTGTCCGTATATAATATGTATAAGAAAAGTTTTGATATTCTCGTCGCTCTAGGTATACATCTGCGTAATCGGATATGTATGACTTTCGTTGGTCTAAAATTGTTTCTCCCGAAACAAGTGTGCATTACGACTCGCAAAATAAATTTCGGCCCCATTACAAAAGTCCACACAACACTCGCTCGTCAGTCTCGATATAACCTGCGCCAACGACACACTACAACGTCGTTCGGATCGAGAGCTTCGAAATCGAAGCTCCAAATCTGACATTCTCGCGCAGTCTCTCACAGGATCATCATCATCATCATCATCATTCGCAAATCAGCTCGTCTGCGCTCAGACTATTGTGCACTCGCAACACTGCTGAGTAAAATACACGCACTTGATGAGGCAGCTATCGTCGTCGACGTCGTGTTGTTGGGGTGGCTTTTGCTTGATGCCGTTGGTCCCGTCGACTCGATCGTGGTCCTTGTAGCCATTGCGTTCGATGAGAGGTCGAGGTTCAGGTGATGGTAGAGTCGTGCGGACGATAGGAACGGCTTCCTCGATAGCCTCTTCTTCGTCGACTTCGGGGCTGCTTTTGCCACCGGCGTCGTCGGATTTCGAAGCTCGTGGTGACGGAGACGAGTTGGTCGTGTTGGTCGTTGGGGTTGTGGGAGTTATCTTGCCAGGTCGAGGCTCGTCAGGAAGGTCCACGTAGTTGGGCGATGGCAGTGAAGCTTGTAGTGTTGGCGACGAGTCCGCGGACATCATCACACTGGAAATTGAGAAAGATTGTATTAGTATTTATTTTTTACTTTTAATCACGATAGCAATGATTGGCATTAAGAACCTTTGAATTAACAGTCGTGTCTTATCTCTATAATTGCATTTGAAACATTAATTATAATCTAGCTCCGTATATTACAATAGGAAGTGTACAGTTTCAACAATTTCAACGTATAACGTAATGCAAGATAATAAATCGTGAGAAGAATCTCATCACTTGTAAAAAATTCCTCTGATGAAAGCTCATACACATAATGCAGCCATAACATCATCATAATCCCGCTAAAACTATAAAGTTATACTACATGCTCTTACTCACGCGCACAATGTATACACTTTGGAGTTAAATCGTTCGAAATCGATCAAGCCATCGATCAATCTCGCATCTTAAATTGAACCTACGCTCTAAGAAGTCATGCGCGCGCTTGCGAGTCTCGTGACACGGTTATTTAATAAGAAGTGGCTGCAGCATAAGATAGGTATAGTCGCCGCTATATTATACTTATATATATTTTAAAGAAAGTCATTTTTTTTTCTATTCAGTTGGGGTATATGTAAATGTGAAAAAATACATACGAAGTGCTTAATTATTAAAAGAACTATTAAATATAATACCAAGACAAATGCCGATGAATAATATTCGATCCCACTAATAAATAAAACAAAAATCGGTAATACTCCTCGAACTAGAAATAAAAAGAACGTATATATATATTACATGATACTTAAACCGCGGTTTGTAATGTCGACAAAGCGCAGCAAATCCCGCAAAGCTCGTCTAGAGTTGCAGAGAAAAATATAGCTATATGTATATATACATCGAAACCTCAATAGGAAAAGAAATGTTAACAAATAGAAGGAGACAACCTTCAACGAGCAATAACCAAGTACGATTAAACCGCTAATCGGCATCAATGATCGACGATTTTTTAATTACTATACGCTACTATAAATGTACTGCCCTCGCAAAGGTCACACTTTTACGTCCTACGACGACGTCAGCTCACGCGTCTTAAACTGTTTCTCTACAGAAGACAGCAATTCGTTGCGATAGCCGTGATACAATTAACGTCGCTCCGAGTCAGCGAACCGACGTATATTATGCGTTTCGCCGCTATATATATACACTCATTATGACAGATTCATTATGCGTTCGATCAGAATCTGTTTAAACGCTCTTATCGGCGCTACGGTTCATCGGTTGAAACATCGACACACAATAGACACGTTACAGGATAAGAAAAAAAATTGCATTACTGAGTATTATTCCGGCTGATCGAATCAACGATGGAACTCCGAGACATCTGAGCCATTTCTCTGCGCGACAGATTAACGGCAATCGACATTAAGTATCGCGTCCTCTCGACATACGACCTACACATACACATACACATACAGACACATGTAGAACAGTCTAATTGCTATTCCTGCGTAAGCGCGCGTACATGGGTTTGTCTTTTTTTTATCCACTGGTATATACGAGTGTCGTCAGTTCGTGGGAAAAATCAATGGGGTTTATTCTGAAGTTCACTTGCCGTTGAGTTCATGGAAGTGATTGCTGGAATTGGTGCTGTGTTTTATGGTGATCAGGATGTGTTTTTTTTCGGTATAAAATTAATGACGCCGCGCGAGGAAAAATTCCGACTGAGAAAATTTGCATATCATGCGAAAATATTTACTCGAAAATGCTGGCAAAATTAGCTTCGATCGTAGTTTTTTATCGCGATGCGCGATTTGCTTTGCATCGTTTTATAATATGAATGCTATTTTTTGCCAAGAATTCGAATTTTTAAATAAAAATCGCTAATGCAAACTTGGCGTGCTTAATCAAGCTTCTGACGATGAAACAAAGTCTTTTCTGTGTCGAGAGAAAAAAGATCGTGTGCGCACATGTGCATACGTTTAAACAAACCGTACACTCGACTTAATGATCCAATTGCCGTCTTATCGCGGGAGACGTGACGATTTCCATTCTCCTTTTATGTAACGACGCGTGCAGGTGTCGACGATCTCTTTGTGGGTATAAAAGAAGAGAGGAGACGAGAGTTTTATCATGCCGAGAAATATGATTGTTCAACTTTTATTGCTCGTTTATCAGAAAGTGTAATGTAGACGAGCGTTTGCTACGTTTTCAAGAATTTCAATCGTTTTTATTATTAGATGAATATAAATGTAATTTTGTAAAATGCATTTAAATTGTGTTCCATACACGCAGAGATACGATACTAATATAGGTGTAATAAAAATGTATAGACTGTATGTATAAGAAATGTTACGTTCTTTCTTATACATGTGCGTCAATGCGATTTATAGCAAAAAATCAATACAGCATCACACGATAATCTTGTTAAATTTATCCTCATCATCAGCACCCATAATAGCCTTGCAAAAACAATTCAATATTGCCCAGCATATTTCACCACTAAATAAAAAATTTTGAATACACGTATATATCAGAATCCCAAAAAAGCACATCCAAACTAAAAACCGACCGTCGAAGTATATAGCATCACATCCCAACTTCCGCTATAATACTATAACGTATCGTCATCAGCTGCATCAGCCCCCTGCAGCAACATCGTCCCCCGCAGTAATGGATTTTCCGATGACGAACTCACAACTATAACCCCACAACGCTTACTCACACACACACACGTCTATATATATACATACCATTTGGCCTTTTTGCAGGGGTGCATTCTGGCCTTCTCCTCGCGTGTCAAGGTCGGGTAATACGACATCTGCTCGGGTATCTCGCTTAAGCCCATATTCCGGCCGAAGATAGGCAGTTCGTTCGGTGCTACTCCTGTCGAACGCATCGACTTTGTCAATACGGGATGTTTTTGGCGTTATCTCGAGGAGATTTGATGATTGGGCATCGCTGCTGATGCTGACTTCTGACATTCATATTTGGCATTCGGTTAGGCGACATGTGTTTTTTGGGGGGTGAGATAATCGTTGAAAGATGTTCCTTTTTTTGGTTTATCTTTGAACGCTTCGGATACGTTCTCACCTTTTTTTTACGTTATAATTATGGTTGTATACAGTGACATATGTTCAATGAGGCATTTCTTCGAAGCCTTCAATTTTAGTAAAGGTGTCGTGTGCGCCCTGACGGGCTTAATTGACGGGGTAGCTTGTATTTCGTGGAAGACATAAAAGTTACTGTATGGAAAAAATGGTTATATCAACTGTATCCACTATTGTTAAAAAAAAGGAACACATTCAAGCGATTGTCACCGTTCGCATGTTTATTAAACAAAAAAACCATTCGATCTCGCGAGAAACGCTCTGCAACGTCCTGATATGTTATCGTGAGCACAGCAGCGCATCAACTATGACATTTTCTCCCAGCATGAAAAAGGTCTAAAATTAAACCAAGCCTTAATTTTTCGCTGGATAAAAGGCACAATTACAACAGTAGCACTTAATTGCAATTTCCACGAAGTGTAACGTCGTCTTACGATCCCCCGCGTGGCTCAGGAGACACGATCTCGAAATCCAATCCCGTCTAGACTCTGTATATATGTATATATATGATAATGAGCTAGCGAGAGAGAGAGCGATGGTGAGCACAAAGACGCCAAGCTTGCAGTTCTATTTTTACGACCTCTAGTATCACTCGATAGTTTAGCCATTATATACGATTTTTATACGAGCTATACTGTATCATCCTCGAGTGCTCTAACACACTGACCTAATCTGCATTTGCAAGTGGAAATTAAGAGTTTCTCGCTACGTACTTATCTGCTATACTGCTTTTTAATTTGGAGAAGGTCGCGATATAGAGATTTTTGCTATGTTTTATCGCCAATGAAATAACAGGGAAATATCGTATCGAGCAAGTGAAGACGAAATAAAGAAAACGACAGGCTTAATACTGATTTATGGTTTCGCAGAAGTAACACCATCAAAAACCTGAGACAAGACGAGATCGAACCCATCAAATTGCAGGTCAACCCCGAACAATACGTCGCAGGTCCCATTCAGCCTCTTTCCACTGCAGAACAGGAAACAAAGGATCAAAGTATAACGCAGGTCGCTCGGAAAAAAATCGTAAAATTCCTCGAAAATCCTCCTTACAAGGGTGTGACTTTCCAACAGCGCCAGAGCTGTATATAATATATGTATATATATGTAGAATCCAGAAAAAGGGCCTACATAAGGCCTCAGTATCTATAATAAGTGATTCAGCTCACGTCGCGCGCGGCTGCATTCCGCGTGATAATGAGAGCCAACGAGCAGCCACTTGACTCGCGAGAGTCTTGGAGATATGTACAGCGTATTTACATGATGACGCGGTGGTAGCCCTTCGGAGACTCGTTTAATCGGACCGACTGATGTGCAGCAGCATCAGTTTATAAGGTACGACAGATTATTATCGCGCGGAGATGGGACGTGAAAGTAATGGAATTTTTGAAAAAGAAAATATTTTTTTCGTTTTTCGCCTGAAAGAATTTTAATTAATTTGTGTATAATGCAATATGTAGACTTCTCGTTTACTTTTATAAAAAAAATCTGCGCAAATTTATTACAATAAAGTCAAAGAATCTTAAAAACTTTGCAAAAAAAATTGCATCTCATTACCCCTAACATACCAACCAACAAAAGCTACCTCAAAAAAAAAAGAAAGGACTTCCTCGATCTTAAAATTGCGTGTATTGTACAGAGACGCAACTGCGCAGCCTACAGCATTGTAGTCCAAGGAAAAGCGACAGCACATTCTGAATGAGAGAGAGAAAGAGAGACAGAGCAGCTGGTCGAGGACCGAGCACGTTTCGAATAAGCGGGGCGACATACCCCGGCAACCGAAATTTCAAGGCCACCCCTGTGTCGTGCGTTTTCATTCAGCAGACGAGCGCGTGTAGGTATTATTATTATGGACGAGGGATAGACCGAAGCGTGCTGTTTTTTTTCTCTTTTCCTGTGCAGCGTTTCTGACGTTGCGTCAGAAGTTTTTGGGTTATTGATGGGCTGATTATGGATGCTGGGGTCGATTTTCTTGAAATTACTAGGAATTTTCTACTAAATTGGGAAAGTCGTAGAAGACAAATTAATCTGTTTGATCAAAATCCTAACAAAATTTGCTAAATATGTTACCTCAACGATAATATGTATAATTCCTCGACGTCGCGCGATGCTATACGGAGTAACGCCCCACAAGGATTGATTTATTCCGACTTGAGGATACATATATACATATACCGAGCAAGTGCATAGCATGATCGAAACGAGCTGCCGCCTGCAGTGCTATAACGGGTCCTTCTCATCGCGGGCCTCACGCAAGTTTCTCGCGGTCCGTTTTATTAATCGGAGGTGTGCAGTTTCTCACGCTTTATTGAGTGAAGTTTTCATATTGAGGATTTTTTTTAAATGGCCTTTTTTTCTTTAAATTTCTAAAAGTTTGTTTTTGTTATGTTATGATGACAATTGAATTCTGGTGGAAGAAGGTTTGCTAATTTAAGATTCTTCATTAACCGAGAGACAGACAGGTTAAACGCAGAAACTATAATACGACTGTTTATTCTCCATCACGAATGCGGGACGCAATAAAGCTGTAAAACCCGCGCAAACTTAAGCCTCTGGCAGTAAATTATTTCGAGTGAATTACAGTCAGTACTTGGTGGAAGGACAAGGCAATGTTTACGATTAATAATTTAATTTTCTCGCAATATCGTGTAAGCGTTTGAAATAGTAATTTAGGGGCGTAGTATTAACGCGCTTTCGCGAACTCGACATTGCATCAGCCAATATGAATTCATATGCAGCAGCCGATAATTCGATGCAAAACGTTCTTGCGCAACTATCACCGATGATCGTTATATAGAGCCATAATTTATAATTTTATAAGTGAGACCAATCAATTCACGCGACAATTATACTATAAGCTTCTATAGCAATTACTGTATACATAATAACCTACGAAAAAAAAATTCTTCACTTTCAAGTCTATCCTGTCAAACCAGCCGATCAACCCACCCGGAAAACTCTCGCATCACAATTTTCCACTCCACACCTTAAGAACCTTTGAAGAAAAAAAGCCCGCAACCGGATCCCACATATATATACATCCTCTAACGGGTTAAAACACCAACGACGACGACTTTCATGATCCTCCTCCCGAAAGCGCATTCTTCTCGGCCCACGCGAGAGACTTTTACGAGGCGACGACCCCCTCGTCGTAATGCCCCATTTGTGTGAGAGGCTGTGGCCGGTCTTTTTTACGCGATGATAATTTCGGGCTTGTAATTTACGACGGATTTGCGCGGCTTCGTTTCGTTATGAGATTGGATTTTTCGATTGCCTGTAACGACCCGTTGTTTATTATTACAGAAGTTCGTTTGAGAGGATTTTTCATTTCTTTCGGTGTGATATTGTAAGAGAAGAATTTTTCGAGGATCTCGACGTCCTTGTAATTACAATTGGGATTTTTCTCTCGGGCTACGAATCAAGTTCAAGTTTCTATATAAATTAGCCTATGAGACAGTGACGACTTTTAAAAATAATATTATTAATATTTATCAACGTAGGAAAATGACTCATACAATAAAGCGTCGATCTGTATCTCACGGGAAATAATAGCTGCGGGCTAATAAACTCCAATCCAGTGAACCCCTCACTTTTCCGACTGTCTTATAATACACTTCTCATACTCTCACATATCGATCACCGAGAAAATTAGCTACTTCAGAGTCTGAAATTAAATTTTTCCAGCAACAAAGTAGGTCACACACACACACACACCTCTCGCAATCTCATCCCGATAACGATCTTTTACACGATCCTTATTCAATATGCAAAAATAAATCATACCACGTCGTATAACGTAGCGTCAAGTTTAAGGACACATACACGCGGTGTAATATATAATACACGGCAGGAAGAAGACGGGTAGCGTGCGGAGGTCAACGTAACGTCGAGGGGCCCCTGTGCGCGCGGAAAATCGCCGCGAGTGAGCGCTCGTCTGTGAACTCGCGCACGCCTGGCTGAACATCGTCATGAGAATTTGCCCTGCGAGCGCTCTGCGAAAAAATTCAGCAGGGAGAAAAAGTATATAAGACACTGCCATACTCTTTTTTTTTCTCTCGATTTTCTACGATTTTTAGTCACTGACGACAGGCTATGGATGGACGGATTAGGTATTTTCTCTACACTTTCTTTGGTCTGAATCACTTGTCAATCAGAGCATCGCAGATCGAATGGTGTTTTGTTTATCGGCAAACATAACGAACGTGTATAATGGCATCATTTTTGAAAATTAAAACTGTCGTGATTTTGGAGGATTCTTCGCAGTATAAATTATTGCTCTTGATTTATCGGAAGGATTAGAAAAGATTTATTACTACATATTACGAGAGCGCTCTTATCTCTGTAAATTCGCACGTTCCATCAGTGAAAGCTACTTATATACACAAGATCGTAAAATCAAATCGAATCCTCCAACACCCAACCTCACGCACGTCCACCTACATCACACAGACTCCTTTTCTCACTGCTCTCAACGCTGCACCTCCGAATTCCTTTGGCACCAGTCGCAAACAAATAAAAATCAACACCACAAAAATAAAAAAAAAAAAGAAGAACACTATACAACAGCAGCAGCGGCACAGAGAGAGTAGCGCGGGACAGTCGCGCAGTCGGCCGCGAAGCTCCAACAACTGCCGAGACTCGTCGGCTCTCCGCGTTCACGTGGAGAGCCGGGAGAAGCACCGCATCGGGGTAGGGAGTCGGCGCGCCTCATTGGTGTGTGTTTGTGTATAGTCCCTGTATGTGTTATATATATATATGCATTCAAAAGTGCGACGACGCCGAGACTTTTCTTTTCTTTCCTGCGGTATAGTATTATCTCCCTCCGCTTTTGGTCTCGAGACAGTATTATATATAGAGAATCTCTTATCTCTGCGACGTGTATATTTTTAGGGTGTAGGTGTCGGGAGAGAGAGAGAGAGAGAAAAAAAAGTTTAATTGGTTCATCGTATGGTGTCACTCGAGATGCTGATGGAAGATTCTGCTTTTGACGTGTATAATATACTGTCGGTGTATCACATATAAAACATTGTATACAGTTGAAGCGCTTTTGCGGAGGGATGCTTCTTTTTGCGATCTCTCTTGTGAGAGGTTTATATTATACTGTACAGTAATTTTCCTCGTTTCGAAACCTTTTTTCAGCGCTGCACAATTTGCATAAAACCACGCCGGCCTCTATCATTACACACGCTCGCAAGCGTTTTACGCCAGTCAAACTTAAATTCTCAGTCAAAACGATCGCGTTTAACGTAAATATTATTCCGATCACTTATATATATATAATACATAAATACAGAACTACACTGCATTATACACACATATCTATATGTCAAAAAACAAAGGCCTCGTAACAAAAGCTCGCGCGCGCACACACACCCTCGCACATTTGAATCGAGCCCCTTTTCACGACTTTCGCAACTAGAAATCGCGCACGGACACGTGCGAGAGCGACCTTTCACTCGGCGTTCGAGAGCACAAAAGTGTATACGATTATAAACCGGCGCGCGCCGATAATGCCGGGCTTTGATAGTACCGGCGGAATGCGATGATTATCGATGATTGCCATAGTAGAAAAAAAGCCGTCGCCGCGACGGATAATGACCGTTTGAAACGGCTCACTTTGACATTTGCATACCAATAGCGTCTCTCTGTCGTTTGTCTTTTCAACGATTAACGATTGTCTCCGCTCATTTGTTGTGATCTGTGGCTTTTGCGTTTTTTTTTTGCTATTGCTGCTATCGAGTTTAATCAATCAATTTTGTAATCGCTATTGTGAGAACAGAACTGAAACGTCATTTTATTATTCGGCAGTTTTTCAAGTGTGCTCGCTAGACAAACTATACTACTGATACGACGATAGATGAATAAAAACGTTGTATCACGTTCACGATTGCGATTATTAATCCTAAATACAATCGCCAATTTGGCATCGCTCCACTTTCCAAGCCTCAGTTCGGAAAAATTCGCTCGATCGGCCAATTAAAATAATTTGCATACACAAGAGAGTATACTGCAGCAACTCCGCACGAGGTCGACGCTCGATGAGTCGCGCACATATATGCCCCGAATGAAATCCACCGCAGAGCAAGCAATACGTATACGACTATATATTATAACAACAGCGTCGACGGCACGATTAAAGTCACATCGTAAGTAAACGTAATAAGTCGTCGCATTGTATATATAGGTATATAATTATGTAGTATACGAAGAAACATTAGCAGCGGCGTATCAACAAGTAGGAGAAAAAGACACGTGCCGAGTATGTATTTACTTTTCTTCCGATGCTGCTGTAGCTGCTTTGCTTCAGTCGTTCTAAAAAAGCGCTTGGATTGAGCTTTTTCTTATTGTTTACGGCGAAATAAGCACAGCTTTCTCAGCCAAGATATGTTTTGTAATGGGAGACGTCGTCGCGAAGTACATAAGTAGAATATTATACGCTTTGCGAAATTGAAGGTTCGTCGGTAATTTAGAAATTGTTGAAACTACGACTTCCTACGTAATAAAAACGTGACCTCTTACTTTTTAAATATCCTTCTCTCATCCTTGGCTAGATTAAATGCAACGGATAAACTTACGTACTGTGCAGTAGACAAAAATTTCGGTAACTCACCTGAAACAAAAAAGCAAAAATCTTTCATTAGACTCACCATAATCAAAACTCCAAAATAGTAATAAACAAAACGAGAAACTCTCGCATTCTAATTAACAAAAAAAAAAAACGGGCAGGGAAGAAACCGATAACGAGGAACAATGCCTCCCCCTGGCATAAAAAAAAAGTAAAACAGTCTCTCCTGCAAGATGGTCGGCTGCAAAAAAAGAAGGTCCAGTCGCCGACGAAAGCAACAAAAGCGCGCGCGCGGCTGGAGACCTTTCGCATACTTACATACATACACGTAGAAAAGAGAAGAAAGGAAGAAGGAAGGA
Source organism: Cecidostiba fungosa (assembly GCA_900474305.1). Lineage (NCBI taxonomy): Eukaryota > Metazoa > Arthropoda > Insecta > Hymenoptera > Pteromalidae > Cecidostiba > Cecidostiba fungosa. The sequence goes on along the minus strand of UCOJ01000088.1, from coordinate 40,063 downwards.
AGGTGCAGACGGTCTTATGAACCTATATGTATAAGCTACGGGGAAAGAAAGAAGCCATAGGGTTTCGAGCGTAAATTCGCGCGAAAAGCCGGCTATTGTGCGTTGTTTCGATGCAATAGTGCGTGAGCTGTTGCGAAAAGTTGCGGGTGAGGATTTTTTTGTTTTATCGGTGCGCGAGTGTACTTATGGCTTGAGTTTGTTTATTTTGATTGGGAAAATGCGCGTAATTATAAGATCGAGAGCGGTTGGGATTTCGATTGCGCAATTATGTAATCGAGGTGAGATAGCGGCGTTCAAGTGTGCGGGAGGTTTTGAAATCTGTTTGAGAATATAGTATCAATATTTTTTTCTTGTGGTTATTTGAATAGATTCATATTTGTTTCGTTTTATTGTCCGAGAAATTGAAATCGTATTACTGAACTGTATCCGAATCTTCAGGATCGATGTGTATAACGATCTTTGTGTTAAAATGCTTGAAAATCGGTTGGAATTCGCTCGTGGACTATAAAGATAGTCGGGGAATACTTATTAAGTCGAAACTTTCAAAACCTAAAATCTTTCAACCTAAACGCAACGACATACACCGCAAAAAATTCATCACGTCCGAAAAATCCGGAAAACCAAAACAAAAGCCGACGACGCTCTTCCCATATCCATCGCTGCAAATACACACCCCACATGTCGATCTCTCCCCTCTTATAACCTCGAAACCCGTCAATACTCCTAATATGTAACAACCAAGTATATACAGAAAATCCATCTGAAAAAATGCACTCACTTGTAAACTCCCCTCTGGGGCAACGGATTCCTGAACCTCATCTTCGCGGCTTTCTCTCCTTAAAAATCCACACACACACACATACACACAGCACTTGGAAAAAGTCTCTCTTTTCGAAAGGCAAACCAGAGCATCGGCAGAGTGAGCTCGGGGATAAAAACGCGCGCCACACAACGCGACGCGAGACCGACTACTACTGCTGCCGGCTTGACTATACTGCTGCTGTTGGTCGAGAGTCGTATGGTGAGTGAGAGAGAGAGAAAGAGCGGCGCAGAGATGCGATGCGCAACCGGCGGGACGAGACGCTCGTAAAAGGGAGCGATGGTTAGTTGTGTGTGTGTGTGTGTGTGTATATGGTACATGTATATACCTATGTATAGGTTGTGGGTTGTGTGTCGTGGGTGTATATGTGTGAGAGAAAGAGAGTGGACTGGACCGGACCTTGATCCGAGATGCTGAGGGGAGAAGGTTTTTTGTCGGTTTTGTAGTTTGCGATTTTGAATTTGGTTGGAGAGTTTTTAATTGTTAAATTGTCGTATTATAGAGATAGTTACAGTGGGACGAGCTATTATCGGTTAGTTAGAATCGAAATAGAGCCGATCGATGCTTCTTGAAAACGATTTGCGTTATTGTTGATATATAGATCGTTGTATGCTGATATCGAGCGTTTGAGTCATTATTCTATTGCTGAGTTATAAAATTTGAGAAATTGTTTATTCATTTGATGGTCAGAAAAATCTTTATATCGCAAAATTTATAATCGTTTAATAAAACTTTGTCACTAAAAACTAAAGCTTCAACCATCGCTCAAAAATTAAAAAAAAAATATTACCATAGCGTAATCGATCTATTGTACTACGACGCCCCGTTTCACAAGTCCAATATATGAATGAAAGCGCAGACAGAACAAAACCCGCACACGCGTCTGTTTATTTTGGAGCAAGAGAGGTATACCCAACCGCCGTGCATTTATTTGCCCTCTGCCTCAGTGTCGACGTTTTTCGAGACCTGCGGGGCAAGATATACACCGAGGATACGTCCCGGACAATAGGAAGTATATATCCGAGATGTTGACTCGCGATGCATCGCGTTACAAGTATATACTCTTTCTTTGTCGAAGCCTATAAGAATTTCCAACAGCCGATTTCTCGCGCGCGGTTTTTTGCATCATATCCCGCGCAAGGAAAAAGCTACCGAGAGAGAGATATTCCAAAATCACTGCACAGCCATTATTCTCTCGGGGCGAAAAAAAGCGACGACTTTCACAAGCTTGACACACGCGTTACACACGAATAGCTACCGAGCGAGCTCTCAAGCATCAAGATCAAAATTCCCGGCAAAGTTGCCGCGCAACATCCGATTTCACGTCCTCGTCTACTTACTTACTCGTTTTGCAATGTCGCGTCGTGTTTTAGAGACAGATTTTACGGCCGCGTGAAAAGTCTCGAACGACACGGTATAAGAGAGAAATCGCGCGAGAAGGTCCTGTAGATGGTATATAATAGGGGGTCAAGCGATTGAGAGCCATGTGCATTGCAGGTGTTTTTTTTTCTTGGTGGGAGTCTCATGGGAATCGGTATCTGCGAGTTGCCGGTTTCAGTAAATTTTTATGCTATGTATGTTTGCCGATTATTCTATGATGTTGAATTAGTAAGTATAATGTAAATTAAACTGCTCCGAAATGTAATCTCTACTTGAGGGTTATTATATTACAACCTGCTTAGTTAAACCGGCTTTCATTCGAACTGCGCTTTATGACATGCTCTATGATTAAGGTTAAAGTATAATAATTTAAAAAGTTCGAAAATGCACGTACGCTTTGCTAATAATATTGTTGCATTCAAACCTATCGAATAATAATAAATTTACTCTAAAAGTAGACATTTCGTATATGATAGTACAGCAAACGGCAGATGATATCGATGCGAGTGGAATTGCGGCACAGCATCAGTCTGGTTGCTATCTGCGCATGCTCAAAGAGGACGAAGAATCCTTGCGGTCCAGCCATACATTTTTGCAAACACCGTTATACATGCATTGTTATTTGCATGAATTCCGAGTGCCGCATACGGATGGAAATATTCTCAGTTTTAAATATCGCAACCGATCTTTGAACTGTCAATTTTTACCCAGAAATAATATTTCGATATTCCTTCAACAATTACACTACGAATGCTGATAGTTAGTAAACGACAAACAACGATACTCAATTTAAAGTCTACCGTAGAAATTGATTTACCTATTAGTCCCACTTTAACTTCATATACCTCAATCAAAGCCCAACCCTATCCATCGCAGATTCATAATCCCATCATCAGCCGGTTATTAATTAATCGACTCGAGCCTTCCATCCGACAGACCCATTTCAACCCCTCAATATAAGTAATAATTATCCAAGAAAAGAATAAATCTCACCCGTTAAAATTATTCATCTCTGCAGCCAAAGTCACACAGACAGTCTTCTCAGGAAATCTAAACAAAGAACTCTTCTCTCCTCCTCCTCCTCCTCCTCGTCCTCTCAACCTGCGTCCGTTCGCGTCTCGCCACTAACACACTCAACTCCCACACAATCTCTTCTCCTGTATATGTATATCTAATATACCTCTTGCTCTCAACTCAACTCGCGAGTATATGTAGCCCGAAAAAAAGTGAGCACTGTAACTCAGACTAGGATGTACTTCTTATTTATACGACGACGACGACGACGACGACGACGACGAAGGCGAAGGGAACAATGCTGCTGCGGCTGCTGCTGTTGCGTCGAGGGACGAAGTCTGCGCGCGACTGTGTGCGTATATAGTCTGGTAAGAGAGAGAGAGAGAGAGAGAGAGGAGAGGAGAGGTATATATGTATATACAGAGTACACACATACACAGACTCCGAGGGAATGCGTGAAGCGGCGGTGAGGACGAAAAAGGGAGCGCGAGAGAGATGGGAAAACCGGTACAGGAAAGCCGAGCGAGCGGAGGTTCCCTTACCTCGGCTGGGCTCGGACGAGATCGGGTCGGGGGGTTGGGGGCCTTTAAAGGGTTGTGCACACCATCAGACTCTGGTTTACTATAGTACAGAGAGGATGTTATGCTTGGAGCTCACAGGTGCGACATGGCATGGATGAAGGATCTGCTTTACCGACGTCGTTTGCAGGAGGTCTTGTTAATGTTCTTCGTTATTATACTCTAGTAATTATGATCTTGTGCGACTGACTGTGATTTGATGCAAGATATCTTATGCTTCTGTGATGGTTACTGATTTTATGAGTGTCTAGTATTGCAAAAAGCTGCATTTCAAAAAGAATTGGATTTATAACGATGATGATTATCGTGACAAGAGAATGGATCATCAGTTATTCAGCTTAATGGAATAAAAAGAAACAAGAAGCAGGTATTGTCATGAACTGCTGATGCAATGCAATCTATTCTGAATTCTTAAAATAATAGTAAGCATTGTCACAGTCATTTCCTCTTTGATTTTTTACGTTCTATTTTAATAACAAGTAGAAGTGTATGCCAACGTCTTAATTTACACTGTATTGTTTTTCTTCTCATTCATTCCTGTATGCATAACGTAAATATTGTTCAGTTAATTAATACAAGCGTACCAACTATGTCTATCACATTTTAATTGAATTAAACGAATCAGAGTAAAGCACACACGCTGGCAGGTAGCAAAGTACCTTAATTGTAAAATAACAGCAATCGATAAAGAAAACATTGTAATAGAACCAATTTACTTGCGCAAACGAACCAGTTCTCCTGTATACCTCCATAATAACAGACTAAACTCTCTATAAATTTAATCGTATAATACAGATCTCTAATTGCAAGTTCTCTACTTTTACAAAACAAGCCTCAAAGCAAAGTCAGTCTACAATTGAATTCCCATTCAGCAATTTACTTTACGCAACAGCCTTGGTACTCTTGAAAACCATGCATTAGCATTACACAATTAAAACCAGTGGGTACAGACCAAAGAATGGGACGATTTGGGTTATAACCGGGCGTTGCCGATTACCGTGCCAATGATCGTTCGTTAACGTTCCCATGCGTCACATGTGACTCCTGTGTCAAGGCTATACCGATTTATCTGTCTCGTCGCCATTTACGTGTCATTCGCGTTTTAGATGCTGTGTTTGGAATGTTGATTGATTTTTACAGTTATATTTGATCTTATAGATTCTAAAATTCATAAAGCTCTTGCCTATCTATTACAAATAAGCTATTCCATTGCAAATGGAATGTATCATTGGTAAAAGTAACTTTACTTCGTAATTATTACAACCATTAGCATGAAAATAGAAAGAAAAAGTGACATTACCTCGTAATGTTTATGTATTTCGCGATCGTAAATACTGAAGGTCACGTACTTTTGCAACCTTCCTGTAGCAGTTTATTTTGATTTCAAACGCCAAGGCTCAGACTTTATGACAACCACCTTATTTGAATAACGAATAAGCGATGTTTGCAAAAATTTCTAAGGTAAACCTCCTTCACGGCCGCAATGAATTTTACGACTACACGGTTGAACGTGATATACAAAAATAAATTTAATTTCGAAAATTATCAAAAGCGAGGGCCTCAAACGTGTCTATAACAAAAAAACACACCTGAACCCACTCCCTCATCAGCTGTCGTCCCCGATAACCGTTCACATTCTTCCTCCCAAAACATGTGGGTGCACCCACAGAAGATAAGGCACACAGTAGTATAAACATAATAAGTTATTCACCCATCGTTGTCGTCGTCATCGCCAAGTCCCAGCTTATTTTTACTGCTCGATTGCTGCTGATGTTGCTGTTCGTTCCTCTTCTTGTTCATAGTCATCCACATCCTGGACTGGTGTTTCTTGCTGCTCGTGTCCTTCTTACCGAACAACCGATTCTTGCCACCGAACGAACCGAACTTATTTCCCCTCGAGAACATGGTTACTCAGAGATCACGTGATAAAATAGCACTGGTATATATTGTTATAGAAACTGTAAAATATTCCGAAAACAGAACCGTGTGATTCGGTGCCTCTGGTATATACCCGCAGGAGTAGGAACGACCTCGGCTGAACTTTTCTAAGCGTCGCTCACTCGAGACACCTTCGACTCGCGAGCCGTACTACTACTACTACTACTACTACTGATATAGGTAGTGGAGAGTGGGAATGGAGAGTCGAGTTCGCTTTTCCTACTCCTACTCCCGCTACTTTTCGGTCTATCTCTCGCGTTTCATCGGCCTGGATGTGTACGGGGTATATATCCCTACTCTTGTGCAGCTGTCTTTGTCTTAGCGTGTTATAGCGGCTTTGAGAGAACGACGTTGATTGGAGTGATGAGATCTGATGAGGATGTTGAGATGTGTGCGTTTGTGGAGAGATGTGGTGGAGTGTTATAATACGCGTGTGTGAATTTTTAATTTTCAAGTGTGTTGGTCATCGGATATCTTTGGAATCGGTGTTGTAAATCGATTCTTGAAATGAACTGACCATTAGGTCATTTGAAGATGCATATTGAATGAATCACGCAAATTCCATTTACATAAAAGCTATAAAAAAATCCTTTCTAACAACGTGCAGGATATAGTCATTGTTGAAATATCCATTTCTATTCCTGTATGCTAAAATTCCAAAAGAGTGTACAACAAAAGTACTAAATCAGCATACACGGATGAATTAACAATCAATAATGCATGCAATGCATGTTCAATTCAACATGGGCGTCGGCCATCATCAGTGACACTCTTGCGTGCGTAAGGAACCGTTACGAAATAAAAGTATAAGTTGAGAGAGCACATTACGAAGCTATGCCTTCTATAACAGTAAATGCATCACAGCAGTCGCTCCAACAATTTGAATGTTCACAAACTAATGCTTCTTAATGGAAGACTCCAAATTGTGTATCATTACACAATTTCAAATGCGATTACACTCAGAGTCAAATTGATGCGAAAGCCTTTTTTCTCTCTCGGTTTACGGTGTTCCAACTTGTCGAATCGTTGGCTCTGCTTCGTTAAGATGCACGAGCAGGTATATACTGTTAGAAAGAAATACCGTATAAATAGTGATTTATTTCTATTTCTACACCGGCTGCAGCCAGGATGCGGATCTTGCGATGAAGTCACCGGAGAAGCGGTTTCTTTTAAAATAAGTAGTAACAGCTTTAGTGAGACAAGTTATTATTAAGGAGAAAAAATGCACATGACGAACGGAGTCAAATGTTGATATAGCTATGCAATAAGAGAGTGTAAAATTTCGCTGCATCAAAATAATAACTTTAGTCTTCTCTAAATAATGCCGACTCTCTGCTTATTCAAGCAAATTGAAAGCTTGCTTCAAGTATTTTCTTTCAAGAATATGCTTACTGTGTATCATTTTCTTTTACACGGCCATGCGTCATGCCACGTGCAATAAAAAACTACAGCAGAACTTGACATATAATTTCACTATTATCTTGAATTTACTTCAACTCGAGAGATCTCGCAGCATCATGCACATACCGAGCAATATATATTATACCCTCGATGACGCACTTTTCTGCATCCGCATCATATAAAAGCAGACACTAAGATTATCTCTTCTTCATTCCCTTTTTTCCCTCTTCCTCCGTCCCGAAAAATATCCTATAAACAAGCTTCTCTTTCACGATCGGCCACACGTGTGCTTCACCACAACATCAGCCAAACTACTATACCTACTATACGCGAAGCTTGCGAAACGACTCCATCTCGAGAGACAAGCAAGTAATATCTTCTCAACATTTTTTTCTCAATAAGAAGGACGCATCGAGTGTTTGTACAGACTGGTTACGCATTAGTCGACTGATGGTAAGGATTAGTGCGGCTATTTATTTATTCTTTTGCGCAGTAAGATCGAGAGGAATCGGATTAGAAATTTGATGAAGGATAAGACTCTCTCTCGCTTATATTATTTCCGTCACTGCATACAAGACAGAATAGTTGAGATTACATCGCTTTGTGGATATAGATTCGCAATTAAGAAGTTGTGTGACACAAAGTCAATTATTTTGTTTAATTCATCGGTTATTTATCATTTATACTTTCAAGGTGATCCAGATACATCAGAATACGTATGAATAAACATGAGTCTTATAAACCGCAACACAACTCTGAATCTACTATCAACAAAAATCAAATTCCAACCAAAAAAAAAAAAAAAATTACTCACTCTAATTACACAACCTTGATGCGATCGACCAATAAAAAAAGCCACGACGAGTCCAAGACAAAGCTCTCGCGTCGTAGTGAATGAAACGGATTTCCTCGGGAGGTGAGGCATACCTATATGTATGTATGTAAGAGCGAGTACGGGTATCATTTTTATGCGGGGCGCGTCGACTCGCCTTACGATTCCGAGGAGACACCTTGTGTGACTTTGAAATTCTCGATGCTCGAGCGCGCTCGCGCTCTTTCCAAACCCGTTTCTTTTTTTTCGCCTTTTTTCCGAAGCTGCTATATACATCGCGCGCTGTGCTTTTAACGCGTTGCCAAGTTCGAAAAAGAGGCGTCGTCTGTACTTGGAGACCGGAGTTGATTGGATGTTTTATTCATTCGTGAGTATGGAAAAACACGAAAAGCGAAGCTGATTGAAAATAAGAATTTAATTTATGGTAGATCGAAATAAATTGTCAACCCAAAAGTTCAAAATACATTACTACAAATCGATCAGCACACGAAAGGAATAGAGTCACGACTCTCTCCTCATCCGAAAGCAAAACTCGTATTATAGTCGCTGACCGCGCGGACCTCGAGCAAATAAAAAAAGAAGAGGCAACCAGCACGTGTGCGTATATATACACGTCGAATTCACGCGTGTCATTCGCCTCTTGCGTGCTTACGACTGGTTATAAGCTGCGGGACTCGAAATTCGCAGGAGAGCTCGTTTTATGAAGTGACGCAGAAGTGGGATTAAGAACCGACGATTCGTTATCTCGCAGGCTTTGTTACGGTTTATTCTCTCTACGATCAATGGATCATCGCGCGGGGTTTATTGTTCTGTTTTAGGTCAACGCTCAGTTTTCTAGATCGGAGTTATACGATGCGTAGAAACGTTTACAAAAAATATTGCTAAAAGATATCGAAATGAAAATTGCATCGTATATCGTCGCAAGCGAAAGTCGGACGTTCTGTAAACTGCAGAATGAAAAATCGACCTGTTGAATCAGTATAGAGCCTATAGTGGCTCTTGAAAATTAAGAATATGCCTAGTCATTACCTATTCACATCAGCATCGCAACGAGGAATCACATAACGAACGTGACCTCATATAATGCGAAGCATCATCCACTTGTGACCCATTGCGCAGTTGCATCATTTATGCAGCCTAGAATCAAAAGCGTATATATTTATACTATAGTGGAACGGAGAAAACATTTACCCAAGAAACATTGTCTCCTCAAAAATATATACTTGTATCATAAAGATTGCTCGATTGAAAACAATTTCTCGAAGAAACATTCCAGTCCAAACATCTGTTCCCCTTTCATTCTCTCTATACACGTTAGCATCTATATAGAGCAATTGATTCGCAGAGCCGACGCGCTCATTGGGTTAATTACCGATCGCAACGCGCCCAAGGCCTTCGATCATCGTCATCGTTTCTCTCTCTCTCTATACACTACAAAAAAGCTACTGCATAAACATCGCGCGACGTCTTCAAAACCGTACGACATGTGCACGTTTGCATAACATACACCAGAGGCATCGAATCGATCACAGACACATGCAAATATCAAACTCTGACGTGCCTTTGCAACGTCATGCATTGTATATATACCCTTTTCTATATATCACACTATATCGCACTTGTTGCAGGCCTGTAGTTACGAATTTTCTTTTACCTTCACTTTACGGCGAATCTCACGAAGTTTGTGTCTACAGGTGAATTATAAATAAATACACGAGGTACGATGGTTGACTGGCTCTCGTGGAGAGAACGCGCGATAAACTGGCGCGTGTATGTACAAGAGAGTTGTTGGAGGAGCGGGGATCAACGATTGCATCACTCCAGCTGTGCGCGCGTAAAAGTACGCGTATAGATATACAAGTGAAGCTTCCAACCGCGTGTGATGCGATGCTGTCGTGCATGTGCTGGGGATATATGGTTAGATCCGAAATCAGCGACGCGTGTGCGCGCGACCTCGGTTGCGATTATTTTTGCCTTATTGTCTGATGGTCGAGAGCTTTGTTGAATATATATTACGCAGATGCTGATGGTACGTTGAGGAGACGTTTTGTGTGAACAGATTTTCATTACTTTTTTCTGCAGATATTGGTTCTTTCATGGAAATCGGTATCGATGCTTGATCAGGTATCGCAACACATCGAGGAGTGTTTTTACTCTGAAGCATCATTTAATACTCGACTACAAAAAAAAAAGAAACTAAACTCCTCTGCGTGATGCCTGCGCTTAACATACGTCATACCGATTTTTAGCCACAAAACTCCATTACTTCCAAACGCGTCGTAAAATAAATTGCGCACGCACACATCTCCGCAATTAGCGTCATTCTTCAAACTTGCTAATTCTAAATTACAGCAATTCATAATAAACAAACCGTCGCCTACGAATTTATTGCTCTTCGCCTGATCCTTGTCCTCCGCATCAGTTATAATATCGGATTCAAAAACTCTCGGCTCGAAGCTGCGTGGGTAGTTCAAAAGCAAACGACCTCGGAGTAGTTTCTTCTCCGGCGTTCTTTCGAATTCCTCTTCGTGTATCTTTTTTACGACTGAATATCGACACCGCTATATAATCGACGCGAGGATTCATCGTTGCTCTGAAGCGTTCATCTTCTAACGTTCATTAATTTTTCATTAGATACCTTTTTTATACATCAGACTATGCTAAGCACATATACCGGTCAATTGCGTGGCACACAAGTCTCCTACACGATTTCCTACTCACAAGGATTCTCACTCTTTCACTACAATTAAAAAAAAAAAGAATACACCCAAAAGTTCATAAATCCTCATATTAGTAGGTATAGCTACGCAAATTTCCCTCCTGAGATCGTCTTGATTTATAGCGCTCGCAGGATCGGTATATATAATACAAGCGCAGGAGCTGCAGCACAAGGTACCGCGATTGAATTAGCAGTAGCCTTGCTCTCTCTTCTTCTCTTCTCTCTACCTCTGAGTCCGCGTAAGAGCAGAAGGCAGGAGCAGGCGTAACTCGCGGCCACTCGCGCCATTAGGCTCCCGGTGTCTCGCGCTGCGAGGAAATTCCGGCCGAGCGCGGGAGTCGTCCGGTTTTCTCTCTCTCTCTTTCTTTCTGCTTCTTCTTCTTCTTCTTCTTCTTCTTTAGTCGCTGCAGTTTTATTTTGCTCCCTTTGCGCGGCGAGGCAGTTTGCAGGAAAGGACGTGGTGTGTATATAGTGTGCAGTGGAGAACATCCTCTTTCTTTCTCGACCAAGGTCAAGGCCAGTCGCGAGCCGGGTTATATACGCGCGGCGCTTCTTTTGCCTGGTATATATATATGAGAGAATGAGAAAAAGGCTTTTGGGATGGGGTGAGGAGAGTTTGGGAGAAGATGCGAGAGGGCTTGTTCTGATGCGTTCGTTATATAAACTTGGCGAATATTTTTTTAGACGATGTTTAACTTCATTTAATATCTAAATTGAATAATTTGAATTTCGAAAGTAGCTCACGATACGAAGTTTAGAAGGTCGACGAACTGAAAACAGCAGCGCGGCGTCACGACAATCTTACAATTGTGACGGCCGCGCGCGCGGACCTCAATTGCAATTTATGCGCGCGCTCCGCCGGAAATGCGAAACATAAGGCGAACTTGAACAAACGCCGCACGCTCTCGCTTATGACTTTATTTGCCCTCCGCCTCATGCAAGTTTTTCGATCATTATATTTACGTTCTTGTTGACGGAGTTATTTTCCTTTATTTTTTCTTCGTAATTCTCATTTTTACGTAACGTAGAGTCGTATAATAGTCGTAATAATGACGCGTGTTATTCGAGGTAATTGAGGTTTGAAAGAGAGATTTTCCGTTGATTAAAAACGTATTTGTTCAAGATTCTTTTCGAGATTCGGATGTAGTAGCTATAATACGGGTTGTAAGGCGATTAGAGGACTAAAAAAGTATACCAACAGCGGAGGAAGCAGGTGGCTCACGGAGAATTTTATTCTTGAACTTCCGGCGGCGTGAGCTATTTTTTGCTACGGGCTTTTGAGTTGGAGGGCAGCTACTACTCGGCTAATCTCTTGGCTATTAATACACCGTTAAGGGATTTTTCGAGTATTGTAGTTTAATTTAACATACTCAAGTGTCATACGTAAAGGATAATACACCACTAAACTTTTATCATCATCCTGATAAATTATCACTTCTTAAAGCATCTGTACACAACCCACTGACTATATCAACACAAAAGTAACAGTAGCTGCTTCATTCAGTTGGTCTCTTCGCTAAACAAGCGAATAATTGATCACCCACAGACGTACACACACATCTCTCACAACTAACTCGTTGTCAATTATCAGCGTTTTGACGCCTCGTTATGTATACCCCCATAAGCTCGTTAAAACGTCTTTAGCAACTCTCGGTTGGCATATATAGAACAAAACGAAATACAATAAACACACGACGACGACGACTCTTACTCTCGTTGAAAAGGAGCAGAGCTTCCGTTTCCAACACACACATGGACTTTCCGCTCTCATAAGCACCGCCAGCGATAACCTCGTAAGTGCGTATAAGTATCTAAAGGTATGCGTGGGACGTGCCGGGCTTACGCAAAGAGATATACAATTCCGAACTGGATTCTGATGGACTTGACAGTGAGAGATACGGTTTCGTTGTTCTGGATGTACCGTTGGATTTCGTTTCTTCAAATACAATTATCGTCAGCGACTATAACACAATAATACTGAGTCTCATATAAAGCCTTGACTCTTTCCCCTTGATGGGCATGATTGATTATAAGAGCGTTCTGATGTTTCCATATACGCATTGAGATAGCTATTAGTGCTGAAGTGCGGTAGCGCTGTTCTGCTTTTGTTCTGACGATCTCTTATCTTGTTAGGAGTGATAACTGCAGCGTCTGTTATTCATCTGTGGAACGTGTGTACGATGTTCTAGGTATTGAAATAGAAGTATTACGATTTTTTTATATAAAATTCGAACACCACTGCTCTGGAAAGTCGAAAAGGCCATTAGTAGCGTAATACACTCTCTCCCGATGATGATGATGCACATCTCTGCAGTCGCCACCGGAACACCGCAAAAAATTCCGGGTATAAACAGAGCCTCGCGGCATCAAAGCGTGAAGTCTACTGTCGGTCAGGGAGGCGTTAAATTGCTACCGTTTGTCAGCAGCAGCAACACCATAACCCCGATAACCGCGTATATATGGATAACCTTCGGCCAACCAAAGTTTTCGTACAATATAATTCCTGGGATTCCAGGATAATAATATAATACACACACGTCTGCAGACACACATACCGAGAGGATAATCGCCCCCCGGAGAAAGTCGACGGATTTTTCTCCTTGTCTCGTATATACACTCCCGCCTGTAAGTCATGTCCCTTTCTTAAAGAGCGCATGTAAACGCGGCCAATATGCAGCGTGCGGTGCGAACCGGTTTGCCTGGCGAACTCTATGGGTAAAATACATATATATGTATATGTGCGAGGGAGAGAGAGAGAGAGAGGAGAGGGACTTTCAACTCCCGGTCGCCGACGTCGTCCTTTATGCGGCCGCGTGGACCGAGAAAGAGAGAGAACTTTGCGTCGGACGAAAATCGCGCGAGGGCGGTGAGTTCTTTTGATTCTTCGTTTATTGCAGTCTTCGTTTTGCTGCGCACGGGCATTTGCATTTTATGATTGAGATTGACCTTTTGGAATATATATAGGTATATTCTGGCGATTATTTTTGATCTAGAGTAATGTATATACAAAAACTGAAGGTATACTGCAAACCAAAGGTTCAAAATGTACGTATATAGAGCCTATTGCGCAACAGCCTCGGACCACACGTGCTAATACCAATTAATGCAATTACAGTCCTCAAAGCCCATATAGCGTTGTTGCACAATCGGCAACGAGCGCACACCAGCTCTTTGTCACACAGTCGATGAAAAAATGCTTCGGTTAAAACTATACACCGGGGAAATAAGGTATAGGCGAAACAGACCATAATATACGCTTGTATATATGGCTCGAAAGAGAAACTGCATAAAACCTGGAAGTCCATATATACGTATACATGTATACGCGCAGGCCACCGAGAGCGAGTAACAGAATGAAATACGCACCGCGAGACTATACAGCGGGAATATTTATGAACGGTATTCCCTTGAATTACGAGCGACTATTAAGATTAATTATAAGCCTTTGACGATTATTAGAAAGCGCAGATACGCGCTTTTCCGGGTTAGGTATACATATAAATATCCATCCATTATCCCCTTCACCGCGACCGATTTGAAAATGTCTTCTAATATATAGACGTAGTAAAAATCTAAGTCTAAGGTGGAAGAGGTGCAAGTAACGACACCTCGTGTTCCAGGAACAACCGCAGCAGCATCGCTATTAATTTACCTCGCAAATCACGTGTGTGTGTGTCCTCTCTCGGTAACTTGATATCTCAATCCGCCAAAAAATCTAACACCGTGCGGTGGTGCGACGACTCCTATAAGTATACTATACAAAGTTCAGAGGAAGAAGGGGGAATCCCAGCAACGCCCATAACCTCAAAAAAACCGGCGCTCCTGAGATGCTGAGAGAAAGATGCAAATGATTTAATTAAGCCGACGCGGAGAAGAAGCTTACAGTCTTACGGAGGAGTCGAACAATAAATCTCGCCAAACGACATTCCACTATATATGTATAGGTATATATATATACTACAGCAAGGTATACTGGGGTGCTGTATCGGGTTCGCGCGAGTTCGCGGCTATCGGATGGCCGAATGTGTGCATCCTCTCTTTTTCGTCATGTTTTTGAGACTTGATGGTGATGTTCTTTTATTCTCTGAGAGAGGAGTGAATTTTTTTTTACTAACGGCCTTTGTGTGTGTGTTTAGGTTTTAAACTTGTTAAACCGTATAAAGTTCTATAAAACGATACAGTATAGTGGCTAAATTAAACAATCGTTAAATAACATCGATTTCCTCAAACGTTATCTTACAAATTATATATACACATACATACTCATTATGCCCATATAAGTTTGGTATATACCTATATACCGGTCAAACCATCGCGTGTTCCAAGCTCGCACGAAGTTGGCTCGTGTCATCCACCGCGCATGCAGAGATTATTATAGCTAAAGTCGCTTATTTACCTTTCGTTTATTTTTCTCTCCTGCATCATCATTGCGGTTTCGCGGTTCTTCTCCACCAAGAGATGCAAAGTAAGCGATGATCATCCAATACTACAACACGACTCTTTTATATTATAAATATATAAGTATACAGCCACCATACTTGTTTGTTCAGTCGGATGAAAGAAACTTTTGAAAGAGAGGATCACCGCTTGGCGATTAGCTACTCTCGCGAAAATTGGGCCTTTGACTACCGGCATCAGGATTCCTCGTTAAAACCGGCTCCTTTTTTGCTCGCGCGAGCTATCATTATACACGGCCGCAGCTAATTTTGACGTCTTAAACTCCCTCGTTTCATTAGTCCTGCGACCGCACAAGCTTTAAACGAGTCTTTAAATCGAGTTATATATCTTCAACAGGGAGTTTTGTATATACTTGAAATATTCTCGAGTTTTTCTTTTTTATTCTTGACGCAGTCGTCATCAGAAGTATTATCATAGTATAATTTTTAAATTCTGATGCTTATCACTATAGTATATATTGATTGCTGGAACGCGCGCATCAATATATACTCCGCGTATTTAAATTTATAACTTTATAATCGCAGTCATTCATTTACATATACGATCTCGATCCGGTCTATATAACGCACCGGTAATTCTCGTAAATTCTCCTCTCGTGGATATTGCACATACACATAGTCTCTCTCTTTTTTCACATAAGAAACATGCTCATTAAGTTTTTAAGTTTTACAAGATGTATAATTGGATGTCAAGGCTAAATACTCACTCGTGCTCCGAAATTATTACCGGTCCGATCAAACGATCGGCATCTGAATTATCCGGTATATACAAAACGATTTTAAACATCATGATATATATACTATATAACGGAGCTCGTTTGGACAAATTATAATTATATGGGTATCTTTTTTTTCGAGAATATCGCGCTCACGACTTCGTCTTTTCTCTCGGCGTTATCTCTTTGACCGAGTGAAAACGTATGTATAATATATAATGTAATATCACGTTGCAATTTTTCGTTTCGAGTTTCCGTCCTCGTTGTAACCGCACAGGCTCATCAGAACAATCATAAACTCAAGGCTGAATTAAGGTACAAGAGCTTGTTTTTCTTCTAATTATATTAATTTAATTAGGTCCAATTACCATTAAACGCCAAGATCACGATTCGTCGAGGTTCAACTGCTGCAGATGTGGCTATAGTCGGTGTACGAGGGGAGACGAAGATGAGCAGTTTAATGGCTCGCGATTACTTATATCATTGTGCATGATAATACTTGATGTTTATTGAAACGTTTGAGTCTGACTATGAAGATTGTTGATAACGATGACATTCAATATTCTGTTTTGACCGTCGGAAGAGTGTAGGTTCTGGTTAGCGTATTAATAGCTGAGGATTTTTGAAAAAAAATTACATTAGCTCGGGTAACTTTAGATGAACCAAGCATTGCAATACTGCATAGACTATAATTATATGAGCTCGAATTTCGTTAGCATAAAAGAGCTGAGAATATAATAAGCTCATTGAATTATAACTCGGACACACGTGTCGAGCAGATGGTTACGTGGTTACTCCCAAATCCTCTATAAACAGAAGCCACACCGATGATGGTCAGCGCATTAGATAACACACGAGGAGTACTATCAGTATCGAGTATTTTACCATTTCGCAAAATCAAAACCAGCTTTCGCTGTCTCATCCGAATAACAGCATCAGTACATTACACGCTCCTGCAAATATTCACAACTAACAAACTGAAAAGCATTCGTATAGAAAGTAACCAACTCATATTATACTGAACACAGCCTTCCTTATTCCATGGACCACCGCAACAAGCAAGTTCCGCGTCGTTCTCAAAATCAATCATCGTTATCACCACAGCCGATCGGTGCGCAAAAAGACGAGGCTAATCCAGAAGCGACGACGTCGGCTATAGACATAAATCTAACGCTCTCGAGAGTTAGGTATATAGAGGTATAGGTTGTTGAGCGCCAGAAAAATAACGGGAGGTGCTCGTCAAAGAGAGTGTGTACACGTATATATAGAGAGAGAAAGAAAGAGGGAAGAAGAGAGGAACGAAACTGCTGACCCTGCGCGCATGTGTATATATACGTCTTCCATGCATTATACATGATGTGGCGCGAGATTCTGCTCGGCTCTGATGTGTACAATGGGAATCATTGATGATACGATATGCGATGAGCTGATTCTTGATGAGGACGAGAGTGGCTTTGGGCATTGATTGAGAATGTGAGAACTGTTTTATCATTCAGTGTGAATCTCAACGTTGTATATATGTATAAAATCGTCTTGCGTATCGATAATAGGGTAATTTACTCTAGACAAAATTTTCTTCGTCGTCGCTTGAAGTCTCGATGTCATGGAACCTCTTCTCGTGTGCCATTCCCTCTCACGTCCCAACCTCACTCTGGTGCAGACGGAGAGAACAAAGTGAGCTTCGCTGCATCGCCGACATATTGTATATATACACACACACACATTCCTCGGCATATGCTGCTCTCTCGTGCGCAGTGTGTACTTACTCTGCTGCAGAAGGTAAAGACTATAAAAGGAGTCTGCTGGGGTGTAAGTCCCCCGACGCGAGAGAAAACTCGTCTCTCTCTCTCTTCGATATCTTCGCGAAGAGACTCTGACGTGCATGTGTATATATACCTGCAGTACATACATCTCTCGCGGTGTAGCGCACGTGAAAGTTTCGTGGGAATTTGCTCGGGAGCCAGTTTCATATCGAGGAAAAAGCTCTCCTCTCTCTCTCTCGCGCGCACTCGAGCAATAAGAGGATGGATCGGTGAACGAGATTTTCATTTTAATTGAGCGAGTTTGCTGCTGCAGTGACGTTTGATTGAGAGGATAATGAATGTGGATTAACGATTGGCTCGCAATTAACAATTGAGATCGAAGGGGTTTTTATATCGGGTTTATCGTCGTCGTGATGCGCGCTACTGTTCCACCGAACAAGTGAGTTTGAAGGACGTTTTCATAGAATAAGTATACTGTATTTGTCGAAGAATAATCACTGAATTTACAAAGTTTGGTAACGTTTGCACAACTATGTTGGGGTTTCACTTTTATACACGACCTACTGTAGGTACAACATCTTCTTTTTCAGCCGATTTTCCAACGCTTTCTCGAGATTCGAAACCGATTTCGAAACGCCGCGATCTAGAGACCTCCTGTTTCATTAGCGTCTAGTGCCTATAGAGAGCCAGCAGTATTTTGGAAACTAATTCTAACTTTTCGCTTCAGCGCTTCGGTTACGGAAAGAAACTTCCTAAATTAATTGTCAACCGATCGCTAAAGCGTGAAAATCGTTTTTATCGTCGGTGAGAAAAAATTCTTCTTGGGCAAGAATATGTAAGGTATACAGAGGTTCTCACGCTCGAAATTTCAAGCCTTTTTCTTGTAACGTTTAAAATTATCTAACAAACAAAGACAACAAAAATCTCTCACTGCGAAAATAAAAAAAATAAATAAATGTAAATGTTTGTAAAACTCGAGCCGCATGTTTTCCCAACAGACCGCACGAGGATCCCACGCTGTTTTGAAAACAGCTCGTAAACTCCGGTAAACCAACAAGACATCATCGAGGCGATAAAATTACCCTAAAATGCATCGCGTCTTCAACGAGACGAGCAACTTCACGCCTTTGTATATAGTATCCCATCAATCAAATCTGCGGAAATAGTTTTACTGCCCGACAATCTCCGACTACTTACTTCACTACGAGTGCATTCGGCCTTGTCATTCTAATGGGTTTTTACGACGACCTTTACCTCGACGGTTCACAGAATTTTCCTCTTCACTGACTGTATACAAGTTTTTTCTTTTTTATTTCTGCGACACGTCGCGGTTTGGCGGGTCTCTGATGTGTTATGGGAGTCGGTACAATTGGTGGTCACACGTGACACGGAGTCAAGTGTTGTGATTGGCTCTCAATTACCCTTGATTTGGGGTCTGCATGTGTGTGTGTGTTATGAGAGGGGCGTCAATTGCTGCGGTATTTATGTTATTGTACGAGGGCTGATTTCATATTATACGTTTGATGAATGCGCGGATAAACACGTGACTCGAAAAAAATAGAAAGATCCTATACACTTGATGCATCTAAATTACGAAGAAAATGTGAAGCTCTCGATAAAAACAAAACAATCCTCGGCTCTCATAACAACTCAGCGGCTGCAATAACCGCCTCTCTCTCTCTCTCTAAACGTCTCAATGAAGCCGCGAGTCGGCGCGTAACCTCTCGGACCTTTCCATAAATTACAATGGAACATCAGCGCGCGCGCGCTTTAACAAAACGAAAGTTATAATAGACAAAAGCGCGCGAGCTCAACAATGGCTCTCAGTATTTATGTACGTATATTATATATGGAGAACTCACTTGTCATAAGACGTGCTCGGCAGCTCGTTGTAAACATCGGCATGCGTGATTATCGTTGAATCTCTCATCTTCCTAGCTTTCACTGTCTTTCTCTCTGCGTCTCTCTCACGGTTTGTTGTGTATTAATATCGTCTCTCTCAGTTCTCACAGCCGCGTATTTTTCCTTTATTACAGCTCGTTGTGACAGTAGCTACAGAAGGTTAAGTTCGCCGGCTCTTCTTCGAACACTCGTGCGATCTTTGTCTTCTCGGTAATACACGATCACTTCCCATTTTATTATATATATGTATACGAAAATTTACGAGTCGTATCGAACCATCGACAATTTCCCTTTATTTACAAACAATTCACAGAAGGTAACCAACGACTTGAATTACGTGTCCGTTCCTGGAAACCAGCGATTTTGGCTACGTTCTGAGAAATCTGCCGTCGACCCGCGCACTGATGGGTAAGTAAGTATTACCTCCACACGTCTGCCGCTCACGAAAGTCACTGCACAACTCGCGCTCTCAACTCTGCGCTTGCTGTCCCTCCGCACTGCTGCTGGTGGAGTTTTAGAGAGAGAGAGAGAGAGAAAGAGTCGAGTGTGGCTGTGGCTTGGAGAACGGCGCAGGCGCAGGCTGACTCTTTTTTTCAGCGCTGTGCGCGCCAGAGCCGTCTGCTAGTGTGTTTATGTGAGGCTGCGTATAATAGAGATTTGCAGAGAGATTATGCGAAAATTCGTTTGATGTATGTGTTTGGTATTGAGGCGAAGCAAGCGTCGAAGATTTTTTTGTATTCGTGGAGTAGTTGTACATGGTTTTCATAGAGAAACTTGACAAACACCTGTCAATATTTCATCCTAGTTTAAAACTTCTTAGAAACCGCGCTTATTGCTATTCTGCGAACGAGTGAGCAGTCGCAAAATAATGCGTTTTTTTGCACTAATGAAGTGCACTTTTAAACAATATGTAATAATATACTGCAGCTGCTCGTTGACATCATCTCTTCATAAATATTTATGTATCGATGCGTTCGAGAGACAAGAATTTTCACACTGTCTGAACTCTGCAGATATAATAAGATGAAAAGCTGAAGTCACTCTGAGTATCTATAGTAATATTTCACTTATAAAGCCAGAGTGACAAATCGATGTTCAATTAACTCTCGATCGTCTGCATCAATTGGTCTTGTAGGTATGCACTAATTGTTCATGAATATACGTTGTAAAATGTTGCATTTTTATGAAACAGGTGTAGACACATAAGATAAAGTTTCAACAATTTCTGCTGATCGGCAAACGTTAATCGACTTTTTCCCCAATTCAAAAGAAAATCAACGAAAAAAAGCTTGATCATGACGTCAAAGTCTCGCCCAAAGTCGGCTTTAAAAGGAAAACAATCGGCGTAAATTCCGTGTGACATCGCCTCTTTGTCTCTTCGATTCCTTGTACCCCCCTTTTCATCGTCTCCAGATTCGGACAATGGCCCACACAGCAGAGACCACAAAAGTGCGTCATCCTTGCTATCCCACATATGGGACCATATAGGTATATACTTCGTGCTCATCAAGTCACTGCTCTTTCGCCGTTAACATCGCACGAAATTTCTTCTTTCGAGACTCTATGTGTGTCATTCGTATTAACGGACTATGTGGTAGAGAAGACGACATTTTTTTTCACGGGAGAGAAAGGCGTCGTTTCTTTTTTTACGGGCACGCACTGTATGCGTATTATATGAATGCGCGCACGTGTGTGGATTTTTCTTTGGGCCTTTTTTGTCCAGACTTGCGTAAATGTATAAGTGATGATGATGAGTTTCGTTCGAGTAGATGATGTGGAACAATATCTATATACGACTTAAATTTTCTTTTGAATATTTGAGAATTGAGTTTGTTTTGAATAATGTACGATTGATATAACGTATGAAATTCGTATAATAACAAATACACAGTCCAAGGTAGGATTCCTGAACGTTAGCGATATCAGTTTAGTATAGAAGAGCAATATAGCTTCAGTCAGGCGTTGACCGCTGAACGATCCACATCTTTGATCAGCTGCCTTAATATAACGATCTACAATTCGCCTATACAGCAACTGATATAATATATAAATCAGTACAGTAGGTTTTGCAAACTATTTTCGTATCTTCGGTGGTAAATAAGTCAAGACTCAGCGCAAAAATGACCTCGAAAACGTCGGACCTTCTCTTCAGGATCGAAAAGCTCAACGACGACAATTACCCGTGTTGGAGCTTCCGCCTGAAAAGTTACCTGACTCTCGAAGGCCTCTGGGAATTGATAGAACATGATCAACCCGTCAACGCCGAGAACGAAGAGTTTACGAGGAAGGACGAGTTAGCTCGAGCGACAATAGGTCTGCTGGTGGAGGACACCCAGATACCCTACATCATCGAAGCCAAAAGTGCCAAGGAAGCCTGGATTAATCTCAGGATCAAGCATGAGAAGTTCAACAGCAAGCTTCTGACCTTCAGAAAACTGTGTCAATTGAAATATATGGAAGGTCGTAGTTTCGAGGAGTATATAGCCGCTTTTAACAAATACCTCTGCCAACTGTCAGTTCTTGGAGTAAACCTATCCGACATTGTTAGCACAGGTATTCTAATGGCTGGTCTACCAAACTCGAATTTGGAATTGATCATGGACATCGAAAAGAAGATAAATGAAGAAGGGAACATCCCGTTCAGGAAGGTGCTCGAGATGCTGGTTGAAGGGCGCCAGATGAATAACTTAAATAAGAAGATTGGAAGTAAGCGGCATCATACTATTCTGAACGGTTCGCCGATGAACGGTAACGCAGAAGACGTCACGAATAGAATAGTCAGCTCGCCGAAGTCACCGAGACATCTGAGAAACAAGTCCTAAAAGTTGTCGAGCAACCGTGAAATACCGATAATTGAGCATCTACATGAGGTTGAGTTTTAATTGTATATTTTAAAAATAAGAGCGTAGTATTAAATTTTTAACTAAGGTTTCAACTTTTCAATATGTTGATCACGATGATACAACTGTTTGTCTGCGTGTATATAATTCCAACGTATTTGTGTCTATTTTATTTTTCTAAGCATTTCGTGATAAGAAAAAGCAATATATTTAATGCATAATAAACTATTTTTCTATGTTCATACAACAACGCGTTTGTGTCAAATTTATTATCCCAAGAGACATTTTCCTTGTTCCAATATATTATCCGTCATCTAATTTCCAAATACAAACAAATAGCAATCGGATTCGTCGAAGAGTCTTTGTCTAGTCGCATTTGATCTTATTCGCAAGAAAGCCGCGTATTGTATCCCCAGACAACGAAATCCGGTTACTTGGGGGGAGACTTTTGTCGAGTGTCTGCGACGCACTTGGAAGGGTCATTTTCTGCGCTATAAATTCCGGGCTCTTTGTTTCCTTCTACAAGTGCGTTCTAGATTGTTCCCTACTTTTATATCATTCAATACTTGCAACTTGCTCAATCCCGATTATTTTCGTATTTCTTATTGAAGTTTATTTCAGAAATTTTAATTATGAATTTATTTGCTCATCAGTAAGGAAACATATTTAATTCTTCACTTTTCCTGATCTTTTGATATTACATGCATGTTGTGCGTTAAAGTAAAAATAGACTTCCATAATCAATGATTGTTCGAATTTCGATGATTCGAACCTTGGAGTACAGCAAATTAACATCCAAAGGTGTAGGTCGTGGTTGCAGTGCGTCAGGGGACACACATACGTGCACGTATGCGCCCAACGAATTCTACAACATATTCTGAACTTTCACGAGCGACAAAAAGTGTTGACTCAGCACCATTCGATAATTACGTTATTTACGGTGCAAGGTAAATACGTGTACATACTTACGAGTGTATAGATTACTAACCTTTCGTTGCGCTATGCTTGTCAATTAGCTCCAATTAGCGTCGATAAATCAACTCTGACTTAAATATGTTGTCTTGAATTAATTTATATTCAAATTTGGTTGTATCATGATAATATTTCTGTTTGTCGATGATTTATACACCGTAAAAATAATTGCGTTACATCAATCACATAATTTTTAAAATGTAACATTCTAAAGACAGCAACAACGATACAATTTAAATAGCTTTTATCATTTCAATAAGTTTATACTTGATTTCTGCATTCTTGCTACTCCCGAAAACAATAACAAGGAATCACTGAAGACAATTCAGCTTTTCAGAAAAACGAGAAGAAATTTTTATTTCACTTATTTCTGTGTAACATTATACACGTGTTTACAACTCTCGATCCATCAACCATTCCAAAAAAAAAAAATATCGACTTCGAGATCACGCACCCATCGAAGAAAAACACAATATTAACGTGCTCAGCACGACGCCACATGAATATCGGCGAAATAAAAACATCAGTACAAAAATAGCGTCGAAGCTCATACGTCGAGAGCAGCTTCGAATCACAGAGCCGCGCAGGCGGTCCCTCTAAGTCTTCTCAGGAATATCACCTTCTAAATCTTAACTCGCAATCAAGCCTTCTTCGCCTTTTCTTTCTTGGCCTCCTGCTTCTGTCGCTTCTCTTCAATGAGTTGCTGCTCGAGCTTGTGTACAAAGCTCCAGAAGTCGTTGGCCAGAAGTTCGGGCTCTTCGAAGGCGGCGAAGTGACCACCACGCGGTGGATGAGTGAACTGGATCAGTTTCGGGAAACGGTCCTTGAGGGTAGTCTCGGACCTGTAGACCAGCTCATGTGGGAAGTTGGCACAGGCGGTTGGTACCAGGATTGGCAATCTGATAAAATAAAGAACATTTTGTTTTAGATATTGTCATTTCGTTTGTTGATGCATTTTGAAATATCGAATGATAAACTTACCTGTCAACTGCGAGCTCCCTGTTGGCCTTGTTGAAGGCCTCGGAGTAAAGTCGCTGACTGGTGGTGATGGAATTGGTCACCCAGTAGACCATGAGATTGTCCAAAAGCTCGTCCAGAGTGAATTTCTCCAGGAGTCCACCATCGTCGCGGAATCTATAGTCTGGATTCGTCCAGGTACTGAACTTTTCGAGGATGTAGGCGGCAAGACCAGCCGGTGAGTCCGTAAGTGCAGCACCTTAGGAAAAAGATGAGATTTGATAAGCAAAATAGCAGTGATGTTTCACGTTGAAAACAAATTTTACTCACCAACGGTGTCAGGTTTAGTAGCCTGGATGTGCATGTAGCCGGTT
Source organism: Cecidostiba fungosa (assembly GCA_900474305.1). Lineage (NCBI taxonomy): Eukaryota > Metazoa > Arthropoda > Insecta > Hymenoptera > Pteromalidae > Cecidostiba > Cecidostiba fungosa. The sequence continues at coordinate 15,400 of UCOJ01000088.1, read as the reverse complement.
TCTTCGAGCAATCGGCTGTAGTGATATGTCAGAGGATACATCTTCGAGTAATGCTCGCTTTCGACAACCAGAGATGGGATGTATGCACCGATGAACGTCAAAAAGTGAGCCCTTGCTGAATCGACCATGCACATATTCAGATGAGCTCCTATGACCCTGCAACAGAGATGATAATCTTAAATAGATCCACCGAGATATGTTTTTCGTACGATGATAAAAATGAATTGTCGATCATACTTTTTGGGATATAGTACAGCCAGATTGGCAGTAACGAGACTGCCCCAGTCGCCACCTTGAGTGTAGTACTGCTCGAAACCAAGTCGTTGCATCAGATTTTTCATGACAACGGCTATCTAGAGTATTCAGGAGAATTATTTTATTTTAATTTTTGAAGAAGAAAAAACGTTAACTGTTGTAAACATTGAATTAACTTAAATAAATATTTGTATTTTAAATCCACTAATTGAAAAAAAAATCGGTTCCATTATTATGCTATGTCCGCAACAATAGCAAATAAAAAATCGAAAGCACAATGCACAGTCACGTCTATCAGTAAAAACTTCGTTCAAGCAAGAATAAATTACGTCGTGACAGAATAGCGTTACTTTACAATTACATCTTCGTCGACTTCATCAGCTTACCTGAGAAGGTCCAAGACCAGGTCTAGCGGCAGCTTGGGAGAATCCATAGCCGGGTAGAGATGGGATGATCAGCTCGAAGACAAAGTTTTCGTCGGGTTTGGCTGTCGTGAGCATAGGGATAATCTTCTGGAACTCGACGGTGGATCCTGGCCAACCATGGACCAACAAAAGTGGCAGAACACGGACCTTGCGGTCTTTAGGTACCTGGGGTTTCACATGGTAGAAGTGGATGTCCAGACCTAGAAAGTAATTAAAAAATATAAGTATATAATGTTTGTTAATAATAATATTCATAGTCGAAGAAATGTTAATAGTATTTATAGCAGCTTGATCAGTCACATGTTTTTTTAAAACAAGATTGGCGACTGAGGGGAGCCTCTATATGAGACGTTGCGTTAGTGTCAGTTAATGAGTTTATGAGGATGTCATTGACCTTTACAGAACGAGGAAATTATGATAGCCTTATAAAAGAGTTATTTTTTTCTAATGGAAAGCTAATACAACATTTTTGTTACGAACGTTTTACTTCAAATTCAATCGGAAATTGATTACGAAATTTAGGGATTATTTTCTGATGATGAAAAGCATAAGTAACTATGAGCTCTAGTAACTGCAGATAAAAACTCTTAATAACACTATATCAAGCTTTGTCCTCGACACATTTGTATAATAATTTTTGAACAATCATCGTCCTGGATCGTCCGTAAAATCAATCCAGCCTATCATTTTAATTGTATTAATATTACGCTAAATGAGATACGCAGTGTCATTCAAGAAAAAGTAAAAAAAAAATCGCACAGAATCCAGAGTCAACAGTCACGGAAAAGAAATATCTCATAATGCACACTTTCTACAGAGTAAATGTCGGTTTTAACGCTATTAAGCAACTAATGGTTACCTTGGATCTTGGTCTTGAATTGCGGGTATTTGTTGAGCAGAGCCTGCCGTTGGCTCCAGTTATATTTCTTCCTCCAGTGGTTCAAGACGGTCTTCAAATAGGTCGACGAGATACCGTAAGTCCATGCAGAACCTTCCAGCGGTTCCACAAACGATCTCGTACTATCAAGGCGTACGTTTAGATCGTCGATTACCTAAAGCGTGAAATTTATTACCTTGTAATTAATTCTTATTTATAAATTAACTTTTAATTTTTTTTTTAAATTCAATGAGCGAAATACATAGTTCTTGTAGTAAAAAACGTTATTCTTAAAAGTCTTATTTGAAAATGCAGATTTATCATCCATTCCGCGCCGACAAAGTCTATTTACATTGTAATTATACCTCTTTTGGAACGTCGATTTTGAACGGCTTGATATCCTTGGGGTCGGGCACAGGCTTTCCAGGACCCCAGTATTGATTCGGCAAGTCTGGCACCTCCGCAGGTCCTTGATACCTGTTTAGCAGACGTTAGCATCTTTGTATTTTTAGAATTAAAAGGGTACGCTATAATTTTTTATGCGCTATACAGATTTACTATAATGTAATATACGACTAAAATCTATCAAGTGGGTGTTTTATGTTATCGGAACTGATGCAGTATCAACGAAGATAAAATTTATCCGATAAGCTGTATTACTTTGCTTTGAGGAAAGGTCGATCGAAAAATAAATCGTGAGATAATTTTTTTTTAATTTCTTGCAGACGGTGATGCAAAAGAATTGTATCTGCATGATTCAGTGCTTGTGGCAAATGATAATTAAGTCCGATTTCTGCAAGCAAGAAGACTTCCATCGGTGTTTTTCCGAAACGACAAGTGGAAATCCTTCGTCACACTTGCTAAATGCATGTTTTATTAATAAATGCGTTTAAAAAAACGCTACTAGTGTCCTGAAGAATATATACGCTGGTCATACTAGAATGTTAGTGATACTGTAGAATGATAACAAAATGTTTCACGTTCATTGGCATAGACAGTGAACTTAATAGATATAACGGACATGCGTTTACAGTTGCAAATTTGAGAAAACGTATTCAACTTTTAGACTTCCTGTTTTTCAGAAAGAAAGTTTTAAAAAAATACATGATACCGTATGCTTTCATAAAAAGTTGCGGTTTATTTGGAATACTTTTTGTAGAAAAAACTATTCACGCTTGAAGTTAATTGTGAGAATGTATAGAGCAATTTCTAATGTTTTCGTCTTCGTTGTGGCTCCAATAAACAGTGAAAGTAACAACTAACCATCTTGATTACAGTTTTACGTTAAGAGCTTCTTAATTTAAGCGATTATACTCTCATCTATCCGTCTGTAATAGTATGAAATTAAATGAGTAGGAAACCGTGCAAAATCTTGTAGTATTGCTATTGAACTTTTAAAAACTTATTTATTTAATAACAACGTCAAGTTTTAAGGACTCTTCATGTTAGCGATGAAAGATCTACATGGTTGATTTAGGAAACTTCTCAAAGCAAGTACCGTTACATAGTTAGAATATTCATAGACGTTATATGACTGTGCCGCATCCCGTGATTCATTATTTTTTGGATACCTTTCAAGCTTTAATAGCTTGTTTCATTTTAATTCTTCTAACGGTGTTTCGCATATATCCAAAGGTCCTTTATTAAATTATTTGGATACAGATATACTTTTTCTACTGATGATAGTCTAGAAAAGCACATTTCTTTTTAAAGATGAGCTCAAATTATGAAACTCTCTTTCAAATGCAATTGATAAAACACTTATTTTCAATTGACAGCATCGCCTACTCGACAGCGCGACCTTCGCTATATTCGCGTACCGATTCTCTATACTGTGTGATTTTATCACAAGGATTTTTTCAGTAAGCTCATTACATAAAAATAGTTTTATTCATCTTTGATACAAGCAATTTCTTGTGCAATTGACCGTTAAAAATCAAGTTTGAAATTTGAAAATAACTCGATTAATCGTTATCCAGAAAATAGGAATTATTCAAACAAACAATGAGGTGACTCAAACCGTATATTATGCAAGACTGAGCAGACGCAGACACGATTCAGAAACATTAACTGCCAGTATAGAGCTCCAACAAGGATAATTAAACCTGAGCGAGTCGATTGTTTGAAATCTAAGAACTTGAACGTTTGCACTCTTATTGCTTGAGTATATAATATAACTGGATTGACTTCAGCAAGATTGAACGTATTTTTCTGCAGCTAAAAATATTGTTAGTTATCTTCTTTAAATGTAAATAAGTTTTTCTGTTATCGCAACGACGGCATTCTGCTGCGCAGAAAAGAGCGTTATTGGCCTGAATTCCTTACGAAATAACTCAAAACTCCCGAGCAATTTGCACGAATCATAAAAAAGGTTCTATTTGAAATATTACATAACTAACGTACTTTTTTCAAAATCTTAACAACAACAAGAGCCAAGTACGAAATAAGCACAAATGAGTGTACCTGAGATGCCAGCCAATAGCCAGCGTGGCCAGTAGAAAAACAGCAGCACCCTTCCACATTCTCGCTTGATTTCTTCACAACACTGTAGCTATATAGGCTGTTGCCGGCTCGACGTTCGGGCGGCGACTGAGACGCCGGTTATACCGCAGCCGGTCCGCTACTTCTTGCTCTATTATTGTCCCCTCTACTCTGGAGAGACGCGAGCAAATAGCTCCGGGATTGATGCGTGTGTGTGTTGGACTCGTCGCCTAATGATGATTTTGCAATTCATTCAGTATGACTGAAGAGTAATTTTGAACAAAAATTTGTTTTTTTTTAACCTTTGTAAATTTAGCTTTACGTTAAGATGAAGAAGACACTGTTAGTATAAAAGGCGCGGTTATAATTTAATGGAGATAAAGAACGAAGATTTCGCGTTGTTTTCTTTTGAATACACACTTATAAAGACAGTCAGAAGTAAAAGTTCGGCGTAAACACGTCGAAGGTGATCTAGTTTGAATCTTCCTCGATCAGATCATATATTATATAGTAGTCTCACTACAGACTTTTTCGGAGTTTTGCCAAAATAGAATATCGAGCAACATGGAGGTAAAAAAAGAACTAGAAAAAATAACAGAGGATCTGAAAAGACTGGAGATCGCCAGGAGACAAATGCTCCAAAAGTGGATAAACCTACGCAGGAGAATCGAAGAAGATGTATGCAATGATTGGAAAAGCATGGAAGATGAATCGGAAAGAAACTTTGTGCAAGGGATCATCGAGAGTGTCCTGGAGACTGATGCTCAGTTGATGAAAATTGATAAAAGTATGATAAGTTTTAAACACGAAATAGACGGATGTTTAGCTAATTTATGAATGTACGTGACAAGATAATTTATTATTAAATTGGGCATCAATGTGTATATATAATAATTTTGATGATCTATGTTTGTTAGTTAGTTGCATGTAGTCACAGTGAAGATGATGCCTCTTGATGATGATGATTATTGTAAATTTGTTGGCGTTAAATTTTGAACATGTATGTATGACTGTAGACTCTGAAAGTTACGGTTCCGGAATGAGACAGCACAAAAAGATACATCCTCATAGTGTACTCATACCGCTACTCGCTACATTGAGCAAAAACCATAATCTATTTTATTGCGTCGTAGTATATTTTCGTCTCGATGACGCTATCTGCAAAGTTGAATTTTTTAATTTTATATACGTGCTACTATAGCTTAAGGTAAAAGAAGAAATAAAAAGCAAATTATACGAAAGTGTAAATTGGTCGATTAGTGCAACGCTTTCTCTTTGTATGTTTATTTATGCTAATGCTGGATTCATTATGCGATGCGCAATCGTGAAAGCGTTAATTGTTGAATTGTAAGTGACATCGATTATGCTGTGGACTAATAATTTCCTGACGTATATATCAAGTTGTTGCTAACCCAAATCGTGAGTAACGAAATTGTTAAGAATTAATAAAAAGTTCGAGAGTTTCGATAAGATTTGGAAATTATCAAGTTGCATCAAGAAATATACGTTTTTTTCATACGTTCCTTAAGTGTATTTTTCATTTGTGTAAAATAAAACGATTATATCTAACTTAAAAATCTAGGCATCTTGTCCCAGTAAGAGATCGTTTAAGAGACTACGTATTATTGAAATGAAATTTTTCTTCATACATGATGATTTTTATATAACTTCAGACATTCGTAAAAACATCGAGTTATTCTTGACATGCTCGAGGAAACAGTGTTTCATTCATATTATCGTATCTTTTGTGTACGTGACATGCAATATTTTGTTTTTATTATGCTTCTATACTTTGTTAAATTTAAGTTCCCTTATTAACGTCAATTAAATATTATACACTTGAAATTATTATTAAGTGAAGTTTTTAAATTATTGTATAATTGAATATAAATTAATATTACGTCAATTAGATTTGAATCAAAAAGAACGTATTAAATATATCGGACAGTATCATGTCAAAAAATGACTGGTAATTTTCAATGTAAACAGATAAAGGTGCGATGCCTTATTGCTTCACAGATATATACTAATAACGTATTAAAGCATTGATAAACCGCACAATCATAACGTGGGTCAATTACGTAATTTTCCCGATGCGCTCCTGCTGATGCGGTGTTTCAATAGTCTGTTCGTTCTTCTTATTTTCTGTCATTCTGAAATAATGTTTCAGTGTTTGGAGAAGTCGAGGAAAAATCGCCCATTTTATTAACCCACATTATTAGTTCTTTTTTTGCATCTGATTTTTGAGTATGATTTTTTACGTTTTCATATTCATCCCATAGTTATTTTTCGAATGATTGATTCAAAGACAAATTAATCTTATCAATTTAATTGATATTCTGGTGTTGGATACTGTCGTTAATTAAAAAAAAAAAAAATGTGCCAATTAAAAAAAATTCTTGTACATCAGTTTGTTGGAAAACTTTCGAGGTCGAATATGTATATTTGATTACAGCATGCAGGAAAGCCTGCAAAAAGTTTGTAAGATAATGTAATTTCTAAATACATTGTGTGCATCGTCTGTTTTATTTACTGAAAGCAGTATCAGTGAACCATAACGATACGAAGTCGTTAAATTTACTGATTTATCGGCTATTTTCGCTTGATATCTGCATCTTAGCAGGAAAATTTACTTTTCATTGTTGCCCTTGATATTTGAATAAGTTGAAATTCATCGTTTATTTTAAACACTAATCAGTAGACATAATTAATAAAACAACCTATCGTGAATATTCACGCAAGTTTATTTCCTCCAAGAGAGAAATTTGTCTGATAAACTTTTTTTAAAAGCTGACATTACTTTCAGCAGAAAAGATACAAGTCGCAATAACTTAAAAATAGTTTCAATGGAAATATAAAAAAGAATATTACGTAGCATCAGTTCGGTATAAAGTACAAAAACAATCAAAGGCGTCAAAGAATATCGTCTTCGTATCCACTAGAACCTTCAAGTACCTATATATATCCCGAATACTTAGTATTATAGCACCTTCTACCCAAATCCTAGTGTACACCACAGCAACGCGACACCTTCGATCCCAGCTTCTCCATCAGTGACAAATTTGTACAAAAAGAAAAATGCGTTCTTCCTCGATCCACACAAAAAAGCCCTAAAAGACTCTTTTCACCCTCTCCTCTCCCAGTTGTATCCTCTCGATTCACGACTTCTGTTTTTCGAGCCTCTCTTTTTCTTGCGCGGCGTAAAAGTCCCGGAATTCCTGTACCGAAGCCCAGACATCGTCGGCAAAAAGCTGAGGTTCTTCAAAGGCAGCGAAATGACCACCTCGAGGCATCTTCGTTGCCCTGAGGAGGTTGACAAAACGGTCGCGAAGGAAGTTGGCTGATTGGAAGATTATCTCGTTGGGGAACTGGGCGCAGGCACTTGGTACCGTTACCGGAACGCTGTAGAAAAATCAGTTTTTGTTTGTTAATTAGTTCCATATATAAAAACAAGTATAGAATGAAAATGAATTTGAAATGATATCACTCACTTGTCCATCTTGTAGTTGGCGCTTTGCTTGTTGAAACTTTCGGCGTAGATTCGGAAGGAACTGGTAGCCTTGTTGGGCGCCCAGTACATCATGAGATTATCAATGAGCTCGTCCATGGTGAACTTTTCAAGAAGGTTACCGTCGTCGCTGAACTTGTTCTCGAGTTTCGTGCCAAACGAGAACTTTTCCAGAATGTACGCCGCCAGTCCAGCTGGAGAATCGCTGACTCCAACTCCTGAAATACACATGTATCCATCATGGTTAACTTCTCTGATCAAATCAGCCCGTGGGATTGCAACGTCCCGTCATAAGAAAAATCGCATAATAATCCGCGCATCAATAGCGTCCAATCAACCGCAACTGGTCGCATCAAAACAAGGAAAGAATGCGCGCGTCCGAGAAACAGGAATATAAGAGGGAGAAAAAGAAAATAAAAGAAAGTACACCGATGCAATGGACTCACCGACGGTATCGGGCTTGGTGGCCTGTATGTGAAGGTAACCGGTCTCCTCGAGGGCTCGGGCCAGAAACTTGCTCAACGGGTACATCAGCTGCCTCTCGTCCTCTGGTAGAAGCGACGGCATCAGACTGTAGGCCGCGATCTTCAGCCACGTCCATGGACGCAATACCGCGCACATGTTCGAGTGCATACCCAAAACGCTGCGAGATCATCGTATATTTTTTTTTTTTTTCGTTATTATATTTTGAAATAAAATATGATGGGAGTAGGCATGTATGACTCACTGTTGAGGATACATCGAAGCCATGTTGGCGACGATGACGGCACCCCAGTCTCCACCTTGAGTGTAGAACTTGTCGAAGCCCAGTTTGAGCATGAGGTTCTTCATGAGGTGAGCCATTTGAACAGTTCCGAGACCAGCCTTCGAAGCTGCTTGGGAATATCCGAATCCGGGCAACGATGGTGCTACTACCTCGAAGACGAAGTTACGGTCGGATCGGGGTGTCGTTAGCATAGGGATGACCTTGTGGAACTCGACGATGGATCCTGGCCAGCCGTGTTGGATGTAAAGTGGAAGCACTTGGATTTTGCTGTTCTTCGGCAGCTGGGGCTTCACGTGGATGAAGTGGATGTCCAGACCTGATGAGGCAGATATTGGTTTAGTAAATTATTGTTTATCTAAATGTTTTAATCCCATCACAATGTATTCTACGAAAGAAGGTTCGCTACAACTGACATTCGTACTCTCACATCTCAAAATCCATTCCAACATCAGTGATGACAAAGAGGCGTGCTTGCATAATCAGCATAATAAACCTCTTTTCCTCGCTCGGAGCAAATCAGCCAACGCATCATCGCTCATTTATGTACAAAAGCCGTCAACGCGAAATTCGACACAAGGCGAAAGAGCCGTTACCTAAAAAATAAAATAAAATAACCAAATCCACAAGCGCGCCTGTCTCTTGCGCAAAAGAGCGCGTTTCGATTCTTCCGGCTAAAGTGTGTGTATACACCACTCGCATACGAATAGCGAAAGAGAGAAAAAGGTCTGGAGTATATAGCGCGTAATATAGAGAGTCAGTTTTACCTTGTATGTTTGTGATGAACTGGGGATACTGATTGAGATGTGCCTCGCGTTTCTTGAAGTCATACTTGTTGAGCCAGTGATCGACTATGACCGGTACGAAGTCACCGCTTATGCCGTAAGTCCAACCGACGTCCTCCAGTGGTGGCTGCATCTTGCGAGTGTTTTTCAGCCGGTGTCGTAGGTCGTCCAACATCTGATGGAGTTTTATTGAGGAAAATGTTGTTGTTTTTATTATGTTGCTTTTTTTGTTTTTATGAATTACAGAATGTATCGGTAAGTTTTAATGTATATTTTTAAAAGGTATGTCTAAACATATAGGTATTACAATCTCGTATATTATCATCTTTTTGTTTACTATGCTTGGTCTTTGCTTTGCGATTCCGTTGCGTATTAATTTGATGCACGTTTTCACGGCGTTCGAGGATACACATATATTTATTATGCGCAGCATATATTAAATGGAATAGAAAAAAATTTGATGACATACGATCAGACACACATTGATAATATATACATTTCTAAATATAGCACATCGTAATATTATCTCTGACTACTTGGATTCAATTACATAATTTAGTCTACTGTTTTATGTAAAGAGGTCATTTTTTTAGTTCAGTTACCTTATAATAGTTAAAATGCTCAAACAATCAGATTTACTGAGATATTTCGATTGCTTTGTTACCCGCAATTTTACATAATAACAAATGCATAACAATGTTTATGCTTCACCAAACTCCACTGTTTTCCATAACACACCATCAAAATCACTGCAAAAAAAAACATTCACACAGCCTATACACAACTCACCTCCTTCTCAAAAGTAATCTTGAACGGCCTGATGCTCGTATCAGTCTTCTTAGGCTCCTCACCGGGTCCCCAGTACACGTCCATTAACTTCGGTGGCTGTTGCACCGGTGGCGAGATGAATATCGTCGCGCCTCCGATCAACAATATTCCCAATAATCCCCACAATAGGATACCCATCTTCGACTCTGCTAAGATGCACTGGATTTAGTTCGAATTTTATGTCGAGCAAACCGCAACGCACGCGACGAAGGTTTAACCGTTACTGGAATCTGCGGAGCTACATCGGCGCGATTTATACAGCAGCGCTTCGAGCAAGTGTGTGTTTGTGCGCAGCGCTTACGGTGCGGTTATACTGGGTGACTCGAGAAGTCAGGTATACTTTTGCGACCAAGTTGTGATGCGATTGGTACATAGAGTCCTGCTGTATCGGCGAATGTACTTTATTTTTTATTGTATTTTTATTCAAAATTTTTGGGATGATGATTTTATATAAATGAATGCAAATAAACTGGTTACACTTAAAAAAATTATACTTAAATATTTATGGTATGTATATACTGAAACATCAACTCTTCTGTACGTGCGTAAGCTATACTTTCTAAGCATTGAATCTCTTTCGAGTTGATAATATGCAATGTCCAGATCATTGATAATGATGTGCATTTTTTTATCATGCATGAAACACAGTTTCTTTCAAACGCTTCTTAAAAGCAAAAAGCTTGTCGACCATCACAAATAAACAGTCTTCGTTAATATACCTTGATAAAAAATAATGTTCTCACCGTCCATATCGTACTGTGGGTACAAAGATCATCGTATAAGGAGTGGGGCTCTCTTCATCATGTGTCAAAAATATGATTCTAATCGGATAAGATAGATAAAAAAAACATGCAATATTTGTTTTTATTTAAACAATTGATCATTCATTGAGTTATTGAATTTCTGGCACTTCATCGCATGACTTGAGTAATTGCCTTGTGCAAATAATTGTCTTTATCTTTATCTTTGTTGTATTTTGGTGATGGGTTAAGAGTAATTGATGTGTCACTCTCGACTTATAATTTTAGAAACTAATGCATTTTATAAAATTATACACATGAAAATAATTCGTTTATAAGTAGTTATGCGACACTCAACTAGCAAGATGAGCAAGCGTTTTTCTGCATAAAGATGGTTTCGTTTTCATTCTCATAATATACTGCATAGTGTTAGAAACTGTATTTATTAGAAACGCCTTTACAACGGCAATCCGTGTAGCAGGTCCGTACGGAGGGAAGCACTGAATGTTGGCGTCCGTTACAATTAATGTAATACTTGATTGATAGTTGTATGCGATATCTCTTATAGTCTTCTACATTACAAATTATCTTTCTGTTCTATGCGGGAAGGGTACAATAAATAAAAAGTGCGAATATTCAATTAAAACAATAACAAATACATATATTTCTCGAAATGTGATACAGTTAGGTTCATTTGTGTTGGTGGTCGCTCTTGATTCAGTTTAGTTTTGTTTAATTTATTCATTTATTTATTCATTTGTTTCGTCGTAGGTTGCGCTTTGTATATATTTTTTAATAATAACACCTCGTTTTACTTTTTCCAGTTTACAGTGTTTTTTATAATAATTTTTTTTTTATTTTAACCATTATCATTTTATTTGTAAAAGAACAATTGGATCGGACGATACTTTATTGTAAAATGAAGTGACGGCATCCTTTTTTTATAAGTGAGATTATCCTGTGTTTTCATTTCGTCTACATTTGTATGCATCTCTTTTGTCGTCGCTCGCAATGTAACAGTTTTTTTTTAATAATTTGCTCGTCTTATCGACGTACAACATACATCATTTTATCTACGTTTTATAATTACTTTTTGCATTTTTAAAGATCTGCGCTTAAGTTTATAAATTCATTTTTTCTGAAAACTCTGCTTGTTTTCTGCTCAATAAAACGATATCTCGATAATATATACCACTGCTTGCTTTGTTTTACATCGTGTTTTATTTTGTGTGAAGCTCTGCCTCTACAATTATTATTAATTACTCGTTTATGATTTGCTGATTTTTTTGTAATTATTTGTCACTCTCGCTATAATAATAATAATAATAATAATTAATAATTAATAATAATAATAATCATAATAATGATTTTCGCTTACTGCTTTCATTAATCTTAAATCCTGGTTTTCGCTCATCAACTCCTATACATTACATTTTACAAAAAAAGAAACAAAGAAAGAAAGAAAAATCGATCGATCTCGAGGAACGCCCGCCGTTTATATATATACTCCATTTCTCATAATAATAGCTACAGAGTTTTGTTTATCATCTCAGGGCCCCAGAGATATATTCAACGATTTCGCACGAGTCCTTTTTCCCTCAACACAGTACAAAGCTTTTTTTCGCACACTAGTCCTCAAAAATACGTATGCACACCCTCACTTTTAACAATTTTTATATAGCTTTTTTTTGTTTAATATCTTCTTTGTTCTCGAAAATATTTCGTCGATAAAAATGTCTCTCGCCTTTTCTTCATACTTTTGTTCCGCCTGTACTAAACTGCAGGACAACAACTGCCTTCTCTATACAAAAATATAAGTGGTACAAAAACGCGAGGATCGTATAGAATGATTGGAAGAGAAACAAAACGAAACTACAAAAAGACGCGCTAAGGTTATACAATATTTATAGAAGCGCGACTCGTCTAGGAAAAATGCGGCGAGAAAAACAAGGATAAAAATTCGTGCGAAATCGTCGTCATTGTTTTTTGAAATATTATTAGCACACGAGATAGAGATTCCTTTGCCGCGCGAGGATTTTCAAATGTACAGTCGGCAAAAGTCCTCAGCTATAATAAAAAAAAATCTTCTCGCCGATCAGATTGAAGGAGCTCGTGATCGCCGAACGAATCTCAGCTTAGCATCGATAAACAAAAAATAAACATCTAAAAACTTAAAAAAACAGAGGAGAAAAAGAAGAAAAATGGAGAAAAGTAGAAGAAGAGCAGTGCCAGCACCGATGATCGTCCTTCCGATCGCGGTGCTCGTCATTTTAAGAATAATATCTCTCTATATAGTATATTAAAATAATAGCTAATCAAAGAAGATGCATGATAATTGTTTCTTACGCTCTGTATGTATACTATGTATAGACTAAGTAGTACGCACTAATATCCTTCGCAAAATTTTCTCTCAATTAGCTAATATCAAAAAACAACTAACAGGCGATATATATATGCGTACGTTTTTCCTCTATCTTATCTCATGTACAAACAGTGATTTTCTTCGCTCTTCTCGTGCCTACTCTTACAAAAAAAAAACGTGTTTCCAACATCGGTCCGTCCTCGCTTTATTATACGCAATGCTTGTCATCGATCCATCTTCGATCGGCCGTTTCTCGTGCGCGTGGTAACATTACAAAACAGAGACGATGTACAAAGAATATGAGATATATTGATGCTGGCGGGGTCGCGGTCGAGAGATGCAGTAATAATACAGTTACAATTACATATCGCAGTGTAAAAAATAAAGATACGTTCGCCGTCGTTCCAAGGAGAGAAGAGATCCCAACCCTTTGTCATAACGCATGTACAACTAGAATCACTTGTGTGTGGCTGTGTGTTTATGTATAGGCGTGTGTATTGGTTTGTTGAAAAAAAAGACCGTCACCAACGTGTTTGTGTATACATGTATATACACGCGATTAAGCTAAGCATTGAAAAGTCGCACTGGAGTCGCTACTGATGAGGAGTAGGAGGAAGAAGAGGTGTCGCTCTCGTGTGCTCGTCTCCTCGATGAGAAAGAAGGACTGATGCTCTTCGTCGTCTCTTTGTCTGTTTGTGTGTGTGTGTGATGCACTGTAGCTTTGCTCTTTGGACACCGAGAATAATCTGCTTTGATTGGAGGACGATTCGTCGATCGTTTGCGAATACTGTTCTCGGTATGGAGCGCTAACATAATTTTGGCAGTGAAGGCGCGAGCGCGTTTATAACTCTATATAGGCGAAGAAGATCGTAGGCTCTGAATTTCAAGGAACGAATCAAAGTATTGTCGTTACCAAACGCTGTTTTTTTTTAAGAGCTGAATGCACTAAGCTGCATCGTTGTGATAGTTTGCTACATATGCTCGAAGCGTGGAAAGACGAAGAGAATCTTCAAGAGTGATCTATCCTTCGAAGCTTCATGTGAAATTCACGTTTTATTTGTACAGTATTATTCCATCGAATTCTTATCTTCGGCGAGATTTGATTTTTCCGTCTCTCAAGACTCGTCTCTGACGATTTTTGCGAATTCGTGGACTTTCGAACGTCGAGTGTTGCGTGTCATGCGAATAGTATATAGTAAGTCAAAATGAATAAGAAATCATGATTCGCTGATTTACGTAGAGTTTATTACGTATTGCATTGTTTACTTACAAAAATTTCTCTGAGTAGGCCCTATGTGCGAGAGTACACTTCAGAAATGATTCAATTTTAAAAAAAAAAACGTTCTGGCCGTTTTTGTTTTGCGTAAGAGACAAAAATTCAGCACCGATCGTATACAACGAATTCGTTTCAGTTTTAGAAATCTAACCAATCATCATTCGTTTGGATTAGCAACAATAATTTAACGATAAAATAGCTTCTAAATTTATTGATTTCCTCGTCAGTGTACGACAAGCCATGTAAATTGATATATTAATATACGAATAATATCCATATAGGATTCTACATGGGGTGAGCGCGAGTCTGCGCAAGGGAACCAAAATTCAAGTCTAGGTTCCCGACAGCGAGCTACCCACGCGTATGCGTGTGTGTACGAACCTACGTAAAACTTCCCTATACAAAATAATAAATTTTTTTCATATCTTTACTATTCGTTTTTTTAGCACACAGCGTGTCACGTTGAATCGAAAATTTCATTCAGAAATAACATTTCTTCTTTTTTACTCGCTAAGATTAACAAAAACACTTAGTATATACTTCGTATGCCAACAAAAGAAATAGAAGAGAAAAGGTACAAGAGGAGACACCGGTATTTAAGAAAAGAAAAAAAATTTACAAATCGCTCTCTTTGAGCCTTGCACAAGAGCTCTCTCTCTCTCTCTCTCTCTCTCTCTCTCTCTCTCTCTCTCTCTCTCTCAAATGTACATTCGTCAACAATAATATAGAAATTTCATTCCAAGCTTCCCTGTTCGTTCCTAGGTTAACAATCGTCGTCGATAAAATCGCTTTCTGCGGTCCGCCAAGAGCAATCACCTTCGTCAAATATACGTACATAATGTATACAGTTAAACAATATATAAACATATATATATCTGCTCTCTCATTCTTGTATGCTCTCTTCCTCTCTCTCTCGCTCTCTTTCTCTCTGCACGTATCGGTATATGCTGCTGTTACTTGCTCGGTTCGTACTATCATTGTGTATGATATATCGATATCATCATTTTTTCTTGTATTTATATTTTTATATATATAATATATATACTTTTTTCATGTAATCTAACTATACATATAACTATGTACAATTTCGGGACGGGGGT